>JANHGN010014401.1:31862-83432 GCA_024605025.1 Megaceryle maxima
GTGGTTGAGGCCCCATCCCTGGAGACATTCAAGGTGGGGCTTGAGAGAGCTCTGAGCAACCTGCTCTAGTTGAGGATTTCCCTGCTCTCATCAGTGGGGTTGGACTAGATGACCTCTAGAGGTTTCTTCCAACCCAGACATTTCTATGAACCCAAACCATTCCGTGATCTGCCCAGAGGAGCCTTCTGAGCTTTCAGCAGCACTTTACACCAGAATGATCCCAGCAATAACTTAGAAATCATTTTGAACAGATTCTTGCTTTTCATCTATTCTGGATATAACTCCTTTAACACAGAGGGGCCTCCTACTTATGTAAGTGACAATGGTTCCACAGACAATGGCAACCTAGAAATAGCATGAACGCAAATGTCACGCAAACCTTCTCCTCCTTTAATCCCACAGCAATAGCCATAGAGTTCAGAGGTACGTTCACTTCATGATTTCTGTCTCATTTTGCCAGAAAACCTTGCGGGTCACAAGGAAGAAGCCAAAGAATTGAGGCAGTTCAGAACTGCCCTTCTTACTACAACAATACTCTCTGACCAGGCTATTCTTCTAGGACTCTTAAGAGAAAGGTCACCAAGGCGCCACCAATTTAAAAATAAATAATTAAAAAAACCCCAACAAAATAAACAAAACCATTTCTCAAGGAAATCTGCTATTCTTAGCTCACACAGATACTCATGGTAGTACTGTCCTAGCTGTGATGACACAAAGAGTTCATCGAGGTGAGGTACTGAAAACAAGGCTTCCATGCTTAAAAGCTTGTGTAGTGGTGGGTTGGGGGTTTTTTGGTTGGGTTGGGGTTTTTCTGCCAGGAGTGGTCAGTCTTTAAAAAAAGAGACCTTCCTCTACCTTCAGACTTCATATTGCACAAAAAAAAAAAAAAAAGGTAAGATTCAGATTAGATGTAAGGAAGAAATTCTTTACTGCAAATGTGGGGAGACAATAGAACAGGCTGCCCAGGGCACTGGTGGAATCCCCTTCCCTGGAGGGGTTACAAAGCTGTGGAGATGTGGTCCTGAGTGACACGGTTTAGTGGTGGACTTGACAGTGCTGGGTTAACAGTTGGACTTGATGATCTCAGAAGGTTTTTTCTAACCTAAATGATTCTATGATTCCAAGATTATGGGCCCAGAGTACCACAAGTCCAGCCAGCCTGAAGCCTCCAGGGACACACAGTTGCAGACACAGAATCACAGAATGTTTTGGGTGGGAAGGAACCTTTGAAGCTCATCCAGTCCAACCTCCCTGCAAGGAGCAGGGACATCTGCAACTAGAGCAGGGTGCTCAGAGCCCCAGCCAACCTCACCTGGGATGATGCCAGGGATGGGGCAGCGACCACCTCTCTGGGCAGCCTGGGCCAGGCTCTCACCACCCTCAGTGTAAAAAATGTCCTCCTTCTCTCCATTCTGAATCTCCCTCTTTTTGTTTAAAAGCACCTTGTCTTATCACAGCAGCCCCTGCTCAGAAGTCCGTCCCCATCTTTCTGTCAGGCTCCTTTAAGTACTGAAAGGCCACAATAAGGTCTCTAGACCACATCACTAAGAGCCACATCCAATCCTTCCTTAAACACCTCCAGGGATGGTGACTCCACCACCTCCCTGGGCAGTCTATTCCAGTGACCTCAGCCTCGACTCTCTCACTCAACATATCACTTCATATAACCATGACACACTTACTGATTTAGAAACAGCTTTAGGCAGCTAAAACAAGGTTGAGAGGAACTGTGCCTCCAGAAGAGGCAGCCAGTGGCTACTCTTCCACTTGCTCTTGTGAGACTCCTGCACGAGGACCTGCTTTTCTTTCCTAACCACGCTATTTGCCTGAATATTTTTAGTCCTTCCATAGAGTGCTGCATTGACAGTCTTCACATTAACAAGTGTATCAGCCAGTTTGGAGGGTGAGAAACGCAACACAAACAAATTCCCTGCTGATCGCACAGACTAAAATTTACCAGAATCATTTTATTCCCTCTGACTTTTTAATTGATGGGAATTAAGAGTCATCCTTAATCAGAAATCTAAACAACAACATCACGTTTGTTTGAAAGGAACTCGGATAAAACCAACGAGATTTCCTTCCAGCTGAAAGACTGAAAGGAAGCACAAGAAATAAACACACTACTAATTTCTTAGGATTTTAGGTGCAACTATTCAAGATACTGTCAATGCACCAAGGGACACTACATCCCCATGTGCTCTAACACAGGTTTGTCATCGCAGTCTGAAAGTGTTTGGACACTGAAGGATTAAACCAATCCAAGCACAGACAAAATGACACTGCACAAGCAAGAGCAGAAGCCAGAAGAATTCAGAACAGAAACATCTATTTTTAACAATGACACTAATCAGCTGTTGAAAAATCTTTTCACTGAAGACAGAGAGGATATTGCGTGAAGCTTGTAAATCAGGATCAAATCTCTCATAGATATTTACACTCCAGTCCCACCAGGAGACAAAGTGGTGGTGCTGGGAACGCTCTTGTTTATGTGATGGAGGTGGCCAGGGCGGATTGGCAAAACAAAATGTTTTGGCCTTTGCATCTCAGGAATCTAGCATGATGCAGAACTGTCTGTGAGCACCCATGGCACCAGTGTAGTGCAGTGCACATGGACTGCACAAGCAGTTTCTAGTGATGCCTAAGGAATGGAAATTCACCCAGACCAGCCAGTGCATCTCCTGGGCCTCAGGAAACAAAAATAAAAAGAAAAAACAAACAGCAAATTTTTGGGTAGAGAGTTAGAATCACAGAATCATAGAATCACTTAGGCTGAAAAGGACCTTGAAGATCATTAAGTCCAACCGCTAACTCAGCACTGCCAGGGCACCACTGACCCATGGCCCTCAGCACCACAGCTCCACGGCTTTCAAACCCCTCCAGGGATCACAGGAACTCCACCACTGCCCTGGGCAGCTTGGGACAGCCCTGGACAACCCTTTCAGGGAAGATGTTTTTCCTCATGTGTAACCTAAACTTCCACTGGTGCAACTTGAGCCTGGTTCCTCTTGTCCTATCATTTGTTCCTTTGGAGAAGAGCCCAACCCCACCTGGCTCCAACCTCCTGTCCGGAACTTGTCAAGAATGAGAAGGTCTCCTCTGAGCCTCCTTTTCTTCAGGCCTCTCAGCTGCTCTTCTCACCAGACTTGTGCTCTAGACCCTTCCCCAGCTTCTTTGTCCTTCTTTGTACAAAAAATTTCAAAAGCCTTTTCAACAGATGCAATAACCTCTATTATTTCATCAGCTGCATACAGAAGGTGGTTATCTCAAAGTGCTATTAGCAGAGCCCATAGGCAAAAGCTCCACAGTAGAAACAGAAATCAACTTACTCAGCAGGTGTAAAGATACTCCAGGGTTCTGGCCATTAACTCATTACGCAGTCTGGCACTCCTTGTACTAAGCAACAGTGTGGCTCTAATGAGTAACCTTGATCTAAGTAACTGCAATAACAAAATCTTCAATTATCATCTCTAATGCACCCTTTTTATCTAAGTGGAAGGAGACGTGCTTGGGAGGATTATTCCACTTAGAGCAATTTTATCTCCTTTAACATCTCCACAGAATCACAGTCACAGAATGTGAGCAGCTGGAAGGAACCTCTGGAGATCACCTAGTCCAAACACCCTGCCAAGGCAGGTTCACCTAGAGAAGGTCGTACGGGAACGCATCCAGGTGGGTTTGGAATCTCTCCAGAGAAGATGATTCCACCACCTCTCTGGGCAGTCTGGGCCAGGGCCCCTTCACTCTCAAAGGAAAGAAGTTCCTCCTCATGTTTAGATGGAACTTCCTATGCTCAACTTTGTGTCCATTACCTCTTGTCTTGTCAATGGGCACCACAGAAGAAAACCCACTGGTCCCACCTCCTGACACCCACCTTTTAAGTATTTGTAGGCACTGATAAGATCCCCCCGCAGTCTTCTCCTCTCCAGACTAAAGAGATCTTTCTGGGCTTCAGACTCAGGCTGTCTACTGAGCACAGACCAGGACAGATCAGATCATATCTCTGAGTAGCTGCACAAATGAAGTGGAAGGAGATTTCTGCACTGGCCCCAGCGCTGCCTCCCGTCACTGTTTGCTGTGGTTCTCCACAACTCCTGGCACAACACACACACATTTTGTCACTTCTCCCATCTTTTCCCCTTTCATCAGCCTTCTCCAAAGCAAGCACATTAATCCCTACAGCAAGACGTTCTTTCCAAGCTCTCCAGGCTGTAAACAAGTTAAACTGGAAGATACATCTCTTTTTTCCTTCTCCACCTACCTCCCCTCCTTTTTAATCCAGCAGGTTCTGCACCAAACCCGCTCACAATCCTTTCCAGAATCACCACGCACAGCAGCGCGGGTTAAGTTCAGACGCCCTTTCAACCAAAGGCAGGAGTGTTATTAATTGAACTTAAGGACTCCACGTCAGCGGGATACGTGAGCGAAACGAGCCCGCTGTTATTGCTGCCTTTGTACCGCACTTGGGCAAACACCAACCTGGCGAGGCCACGTCCGCAGCGTGACGGGAGGTTTATTGCATCGGGAGCAGACACACCTCGTTTACTCAGCTACCTGGAGAGCTGCAGGAGCAGGATGATGGTCCACAGCCATTCATGGAGACACTAGGGCCCTTCCCAAGCTTGTAAAGCTGTGTCACCAACAGATACGCTCCATCAAGACCAAGGTTAACTTGTATTATGCCTGCGCACACTGGAAGCTCCCCTCCAACTGCTGGGTGACACCACCTGGAGAGTGGCATTTCATCGTCATCCTCGTGCTCAGGCTTTATCCAGTTCAGTATTTTAATCTAAACAGGTTTGCCAGCTGGAGGTGGGCAGCTGGAACATGCCGTTCAGCCCCAGAGCAGTCCTGCTGACCTCTTTTGCAGGCAACTGCCTGGCGTGGGCAGGCAGCAGATCTTGGCAGAGAAGACCTGCTCTGACCATTCACAGAAACTAGAAGGGTTGATCAGAAGCAGCCCCTGAAAAGCTCTACTGCAACCTCCAGCTCCAAACAGGACCATTACCAGCATGGTCTCCTTGAATGCAGAGTTTTCCAGTATTTGAAACAAGCAAGACTTTGTGTGGTGAGGCCACACCTTGAATCCTGGGGTCAGTTTTGGGCCCCTCACTCCCAGCAGGACATTGAGGGGTTGGAGCGTGGCCAAGGAGGGCAATGGAGCTGGGGAAGGGGCTGGAGCACAAGCAGCTGAGGGACCTGGGCTTGTTCAGCCTGGAAAAAAGGAGGCTCAGGGGAGAACTTCTCATTCTTGACAACACCCTGACAAGAGGCTGGAGCCAGGTGGAGTCTGTTCTCCCAAGGAACAATCAGCAGGACAAGAGGAAATGGCCTCAAGTTACCCCAGGGGAGGTTTAGATTGGACATGAGGAACAATTTCTTCCCCTTGAGGGTTGTCCAGGGCTGTCCCTGGCTGATGCTGAGGAACACGGGTTAGTGATGCCCCAGCAGTGCTGGGTTAACAGCTGGACTCAGTGATCTGCAAGGTCTTTTTCAACCAAAACAATTCTAAGACAGAACCAAAATCTCCGCTTTTCCAATCTGTGTGACTTCATCCCCTTGCTCCTCACCACCTCTTCATGCCTTACTGAGTCAGCAGCCTTGCAGCTGCTGCCTGGAGCCACGTGAGCTTGAATGAGCAATTCTCCTGGATCCCAGAGGGTTTTGAGTGGAGCATCTCCATCAGCTCTGCAGCACCCTCTCTACTGCATCCCACATCACCAATACAACCCATCTATCCCATCTGTCTGACCTTTGCCCACCAGCCCTGGTACTGAAGAGATGACCATGCTCATCTTTCTCACCATAGTGGTACAAAGAATCCAGACAGCTTTCCACAAAAACAAGCCAGCGCTCCTGCTGTAGCCAAGCACGTCGTGTCCTGCCTTTTATTTCCACAGGCAGAAACCATAAGGAAGTGGTTCCATTTCCAGAGAGCTACTGGAATTTATAGGGGTAGCTGAGAGAGAAAAACAAGTTGGAACTGAAGAGAAATGCCACCATCCACTGAAACTTGCCCATGCCATCAAACATGGCTTGAGGGGCTGGAAAGGCTGCAGTTGAGTAGCTCTGATCTTACATGAGCATCTACAAGTCCCATTTACAAATTACCGACCCACCCCGATGACTGACACACCGTCACCATGGAGCTGGATTGGACATCAAGGAAGGAAACATATTAATAACACACCACGTGTGCTCTTAGCAGCAGGAACAGAGACTTCCTGCTTCACCCATGTGCCAAACCTGTGGCCTTGCACCCAAAACCTTCTTGCCATCAGTTTTTTGGAGGCAGCAGAGACCTTCAGGTGGACTCTTCTTCCTCTGGATGTATCCCCAGAGAGACAAGAGAGAAATTAAAGCATTAACCTTTGCCTGTCCAAACTCAGGTCTCCTCCAGCCTGAGGAGATGAGCTTAGCAGGGCTACACATCTTTTATTCTTTCAACAAAACACCACAAGTTTTATCTTCATTTACCCCCTGACCTCCAGAAATTTTACCTCCTCCCATCTCAGGAGAGACAGAGATGGGGCCAAACTAAAATGTTTCCTCTTCCCAAGCTGGGAGGAAGCCGTGCTTCTTTGATACACACACAAGTGACAATGGACTCCTAGTGTGACCACTGATGGTCTGTGGGACCTTGGACAAGCCATTTCACCCATCTCTGTCACATAAGGATGACCATGCAGAGCTACCTCTGTAAAACTATTCCATCAGTTCTGTCTGAGAGTGGCCCAAAGCTGCCAGATCTTAAGAGTTGAGGCCATCACACCTTATGCAGGTTACAGGCTCCAGCCACAGCATCACTCTGTGGTCCTACACCGGTGGCCTAGAAAAGGAAGCAGAAATATTTCTGTTCTTCAGCAACAACAAAAATTGTTCTGAAAAACAGTATCTTTTGTAAGCGTGATCCAAGGCAGCTGTCCCACAACACCATCATCCAGGAAAAACGTCAGGGAGACAGAGAGAATAAATTGTCAGATCTGACATTTTATAGTTATCTCTGAATCAGCAAAGATAGTGGAAAAGGTTCCATGAGAAGATCTCCTGCTGGCTGAGGGGCACTGAGCTCCTCCTTTGCTAGCTGATTTTCTGAGCAGCTTATCTGAAGCTGCGTTGCAAGAAAAGACACATCTAGTGTTCAAATCTCTGAGCGACCAGAGCAGCAGCCCATGGAGTGTGGGAAATGTGGACAAGAGCAACATCTGTGGTAATTCAGTCTTCAAGACAAGGAGGATCAGGTAGCATTGCAATGAGTCACCAGCTCCCAAACACAGCCTCCCCACCAAGAGATGATTTTCAGAGCTGGCAGGGGAGTGGGCCGGGTGGACAACTTCAGACAACATGCCAGCAAAGATGGAGCAGGCAGGAAGCAGAGGTCACTCGCTAAATGGGTGCCACAGGTCTGACCTTACGAGTGGACGGGTTGAGGAGCACAGAGGTGTCACATGGGATTTACACACCAGTGAGGAATCCACTGCTGCAGCCAGTGAACCTCACTGGATCATCACAGAATCCCAACATGGCAGTGATCTGAAGTGACTTCTGGAGATCATCTCATCCACCCAGAGTAGGGGGCCCAGCAGCGCAATGTCCAGGTGGCTCTGGAATCTCTCCAGAGAAGGAGACTCCACAACCTCTCTGGGCAGCCTGGCACAGCCTCCCACACCCTCACACCAAATAAATTTCTCCTCCTGCTCAGGTGGAACCTCCTGGGTTCCAGTTGTTGCTCCTTGTCCTGTGGCTGGGCACCAGTGACCAGAGTCTGGCCCCATCCTCTTGCCCCCTCAAGGGCCCTTGAACTCTTGTTCAAGGGCTCAGCATTGCTCAGCTCCCCTCTCAGGCTGCTTTTCTGCAGCTGAACAGCCCCGAGGCTCTCAGCCTTTCCTGGCCACAGAGATGCTCCAGACCCTCAGCATCTTTGGAGCCTCTGCTGGACTCCCTCCAGTGGCTCCCTGTCTCTCTTGAACTGGAGAGCCCAGCACTGGACACAATACTCCAGTCATAGCCTCACTAGGGCAGAACAGAGGGAGAGGAGAAGATCTCTTTAGCTGCTGTCCACACTCTACGGACTGCACAGGCAAAGAAGTGTCAGGATGTCTTGCCTCATTACACCCACACCTCTGGACACCAACATTCAGTCTCCAGCAAGTGTTCCATTGAGGCTCCCAGCAACACACCAAGCGGCTCCCCGAAACACTTGACCCTCCCCCACTCTCCACAGTCACCAAAAATTTGCTAACTGGGAAAATCTCTGTACTTTTGAATGTTTAGAAGAGATAAAAACAAAACAAACCAAAACCGTGGGTCACTGGATGGTGCTTTTGATCAGGAAACCACGGCGCATTTTTACCTCCGTGATCCAACTTGTTTTAATGCCTGCAAATATCCCTCGAGTCAAATGAACTTGTTCAAAGCTGATTCACACCAAGGCTACTTTTTAAATTGCATAGTTGTTGACAAGTAGAATATATTTAACGAGCCCCAAGCATCTTGGCATGCAGTATAAAGACTTCCTATTATGAGCCATGGGGTTTGGTTTTTTTCAAGCTAACATATGGGCAGAGCAGGTTGTCTGCCACAGGGCACTTCCATACGGTGCTTGGCACTAACAGCACCATGAGGATATCCAGAAAAACAAACTGAAGATCATCATGCCAAGAACGTAGGGGATGAATCACATGCACCGTGTAAAACTCACCGATAAAAAGCACCATTATGTGCTTTTCAAATCCCTCCCCCATCTGTGGGAAAAAAGAAAATAAATTAAAATAACTGGCTGGCCTACAGCTGATTCTCAAGCATGTTCCTCTGGATGAAGGGCATGGAGAGAATACAGCAGGCTCAGCCAGCTCCAGGATGCTGGGAGATGGGAGCAGGGTGTCTTCAACTACTCTGTCAAGGCCCCTCTGACAGCACCTTGGTCAGTGGGTCAACATCTTGATTTACAGCATGGGGATAAAATTAAGGACTAAATGGTCAACTCCACCATTAGAAGTTCAGATGGAAGTGCCAGGAGGTGGTCACCATCCCCAAGTGATTCCTGGAGAAATGGGCTGAGAATGAAGTTGAAGGCCTTTCAGGAACACCCTCAAGATGGGTCAGCTCTGGTCAGCCTGGGCTGAGCTTTTGGGACAGTCTTGGGAGGCAATAAGTCTCTTCTTTCCCCTTTTTATTGCAGCTTTTCTGGTCACACAAAGCTGGTTGTCTCGTCTGCAGCTGAGACAATGACCTCCCTGCACCATGAGGCCTGGGCCATGGTGCTTCTGCCCATGCAGCTGGTAGGAGCAGAACACTGCCATGCTGTGGTCCACCTGCTAGAGGCTACAGTATTACACGGGACACAGTCAAAAGGAGCTTCACAGCGGTGACACAGAGCACAGCTTTGGCACATTCCTTGCACAATAGAGGAGCAAACCCAGCAAATCCTCTGCTCAACAAATCCCTGAAGACAGAGCAAGTACGTGCCGTGGCTGGCCCATCAGCAGCCCCTTTATTTAGGGAGGTTGTAGAGGTAAGTACAAGGGTTCACAGTTTACACTGCCAGAACACTATTCTACTGGTGCAACTGGAGAAAATAGGGACACCAGAATGGTATTCAACCTGCTGCAGCAAGTGGGATATTGCTTTCTTAACCTCAGTGATAGAAATAGTGATGTAGCCACAAGTTCCAACACATATGGCAGACATCCCTGGAAACCTTCAAGGTGAAGCTAGACAGGGCTCTGAGCACCCTGCTCTAGTTGCAGATGTCCCTGATCAGTGCACAGGAATTGGACTAGATGACCCTTATAGGTCCTTTCCAACTCAAACCATTCTATGAAGTCACTCTGTTTCCACATCCTATAGACCATTAGTGACCTATCAACACTGTCAGCTGGACAGAACTAAACCAGTCCAGCAAGAAGCAGTTTGGCTGTGTTAGCCTTAGACAACACAGGAGATTACTAGCTCAGGAACAGTGCTGTTGAGCTGACCAGGACAAGCCACAAGCAGACCCAAACTGGCCTGCCTTTTACCATGTCTCTAGAAGCTTGCCAACACTGGTTGATCCCTCGGTGGGAATCTTCCCCTTATTTCCAGCTCCTTGATCACATTCAGTGTTAGGAGGTATCTGCCACTGCTAAGCTCCTCGTGAAAGCAAAGCCTGGTGTTTCAGGACTGTGAAAGGAAGGAGAGACAGACAGTAAACTACAGGAGAAAAAAGAGATTCCCAACTGAAATCACTGGCATCATGGATCAGAACAATGGCACAAACAAGTCTCCTGCAGAACTTGTACTCTGGCTGCCAAAAAGAGCTGTACCCTCTCCCATCTGCATAACCGTGTGATCTTATCTTCACTCCTCTCCTTCTCTCTGCAATTGTTTGGGGAACTTAATTGATAAACCCAGCCTTAATTAAATCGGAAACTTGCCCGTGTTTGCACAACTCTGAACACAATGGGGTCTCAGTCAAATAAACACTGCTGGCCATATTACATTTGGGAATTCTCTGTGGTTTGGGGTTTTAAATTCACTGCAGCGAGCTTAGGAGCAAAGTTTCAACAGGAATCTTTTCTTCTCCTCCCATCCTGTGTAATAGGAGGGGGGAGACAGGGAATGAATCCACATGCAGAGAGGCTCAAGACTGGCTCCAGCTCAGTGTGTACATGAGGATCATTTCAGGACACACCATATGAGACACGCTAGCCCAAAGCAATTATTTTTTTCTCAACACTTCTCAGAACCCAGACCTAACAAAGTGCCCTGAAATAGCAGCATGACTCTCTAAATAGCACCAGTTCTTCTCAATTTGAAAGCAACACCCACATGGAATCTTTGATTTTAAGCCATCCTCGAGCAGTTACCACATCTTTACCATTCAAGCCAGAGGGAAAATCATTAAATGCAACAAGAAACACTACGGGATGGGAACCAAAATTAGAAAAGCCGAACACCGCACGGATTTACTCCCACGGTAACCAGATTGACTTCAGACTGGAACAGACTAGACATGACTCCAGGAGAACTACATCTCTTCAGGTGGGTCTGTATTGAGAGGACTTCTCCTGGGCTCATGCTTTGCTGGACCGTTAAGTGCAAACCACGTGCTCCAGCTTTAAGAGAGCAGACACATAACCAGAGCTGGCTTTACCACGCTGCGATAGGAGCAGCTTTCTCCAGCTGTCTGCACAGACACATTCATGTATCGGAGAGAGAACAAGGCAGGGAAATTCAGGTTAGGAAGCATGTCCTTAGATCTTGATGATGTCTGGGTCATGGCTGGCACACCAGCTTTCTGAGATTTTTACCCAGCAGAAGCTTCCCTTGAAGATGATAAGGAGCATAAGGAAAAACTTCTTTGCTGTGAGGGTGCTGAAGCCTGGCCCAGGCTGCCCAGAGAGGTTGTGGAGTTTTCTGGAGAGGTTCCAAACCCGCCTGGACAATGTGATCCTGGGCCCCCTGCTCTGGGTGACCCTGCTGGGGCGGGGGGGTTGGAGCAGATGATCTCCAGAGGTACCTTCCATCCCCCAACTTGCTGGGATTCTATAAAAGAAACACAAGTAATTCACCCTGCTGAGTGATTGTCCTCCTGAGCACAGAAACAGCTCATGAAAGACAAGGAAAAGAAAGATGGGAGAGGAGAGAGATGAAAACACAGCAGTGACACCTTTAACTTTGTTTCCACCTTGTTGCAAACTTCAAAACAAAGCCCAAGGATGAAATTTTGTCTGGAGATTTCACCTGAAAACCTCCTTCTGTTGACCACTTGTGCTTTGAGGTTACTAAGCATCCTGCAGGCAGCTGCAGCCTGGAATGCCACAGGAGGCTGGGTTATCACTTGTGCAAGGTGCCTTTTGCTCCACCTGACACACCTGAACTCCAAAACATTTCTTCTCTGTGACAAAACAAGGCATTATACTGAAAGAAATGAAAGTTTACTTTGTATTGCTCCTCTTTGGGAAACTGCGCCTCAAACAACTTCACAGAATTAAGATAAAACATTGCTCAGAAAGAGGAAAATTAGACAGCACAGACTGAGGGGAGAAAAAAAAAATAAAATAAGAGAAAGATTTTAGATCTAAGAGATTTTTCACAGAGCCAGAAGACTTGTCATGTGGTAAACAGCAGAAACCAGGAACTGGGGCACTTGTGATTTATCTGTTCTTCCCCAGCCTTCCCATGTGATTAGGGTTAAAAGAACGACAATCCCATCCATAAGTTGCTAAAAATATAGCACAATTGCAAGTTATTTAGATGGCAGCTCATTTTATTCAGCACGTCACGCTTTATCCTGAAAATACTTCAGCCTCACCACGTGTAAAACCCTATCAGCACCTCACTGTGCAAATAAACCCCAACATTTTGATTAATTCCTTCAAATAAAAAGGAATTGGTGTCAGGTATTAGATACCCACCAGGACTGAGCTACATGGAAGTCAGAAGATGTAACAAGGCAGAAAATTTCAAATCCCTGTTTGCATCCATCCCAGAACTACACGCTGAAAGCCACACAGCCTGCAGAGAGGCTGGCGGGTTGGCAAGAAAAAGTTGTCATTTCTAAATTTAGCAGACACTTCAATTATTGTGTGATGCTTCAAAGGCAACAGAGATATAAAGTGGAGCTTGTAGGACGACCATTTAAACTTAAATGAGAGCTCTGCTCACTGAGCAAAGTCTTTTTTTAATTCCCTTCCTGTTTGGACAATTTGATCCACTTTTTTTTTTTTTTTTTCCCCCCTCTCTTTTTTCCACCGTGACCACAAGGGTCTGTCCTGCAGTGAATGGATAGGCTTTTTTCTGGGATAACTTCCAGGTTAAAGAGAAAGGATTTACACTTGAATGAAACATAGGCTCTGTACTTGGAAAATTTGTTTTGAAAACTTGGGAAGGAAGCAAAGCCTCCTTCATTTAAAAAGGGACTCAATTAACATTCTCCAACGAGTCTTCCTATCGAAAGAACAGTACTTGCTGGAGGACATGTGATTCGAAACTTGTTCTCCTTGCTCACAATGTCCCTTTCTGAAACACAGGCCACTGTTTTTGAGAGACACGAGGATCTCTGCATGGCTTTCCAAAGGACTGCCTGTCACGGTCGAGGCCTTGACTCCAGACATAAGATGTTCTATGACTTAAGCTCAGGAAACTTAAAATAGTGCTCGAAGACCCTAACGAAGACCTAGAGTGCCACGTTCACTCTGGGAGCACTGGGGATCCCTCTACAAGGACAGCTCATCCATGCTCAGCCCCAAGAGCTCAGAAGCTTCACAAAGCTCCCTGCCTTGTCTTCTTGAAAACATTCAGCATCACACGTCTGGGTTTGGGTTTAAAATATTTTGTGAAGGAGGCACTACTGACTAACCAAGCTTTGATTCAGAAGTTACCGGGTGTGGGTTTGATCTGCAGCAGGCAGCAGCCAGCCCTGATCACCACAACAGTTATCTTGGGTTTGAAAAACAATCCTGAACGTGCTGGGCATGTCTAGATATTGCCCATAGGAGAGGAGGAGGAAGAAAACAACCTAGGTTATTGATGGGGTTTTTTTACCAGCTGAAGGGAGAAAAAGGCCACTGACAATTTAATATCCACTTTTATTCCTGAATTCCCTTATCAGCTGCATATGACAGAGCATTCTTCACCCTTTAATAAGCACAGGTCAAAGTCTGGCCTGACTCAAAGTTGACGATGGATTGAGGATGGGAGCTGATGCAATACACAGCAGACTGGGATGGGAGATAAAGGTGTTATTAACGTGTACTGGTACAGAAAGCATGCGACCTCCACCTTCTTTCACACTTTGGGGAGACCATCTAACAGACCATTCTCCCTCTTTTCTTCTCCAGCTGAAATCTGACCCAGGCACGCAGCCAACAGAAGGGACCAGTTACCTGCCGAAGGGACCAGTAACCCACCTACCACCAGTGCCTCAGCTCTACGGAGGGAAAACAAGGATGCAGACTCTCTCCAGAGCCTGTCTCAGTAATTTAGATGCTGGGAGGTGAAGGGTATTTGGGAAAAAAAATGTGATTTTTTTCCCCATTGACCACGCTTTCAGTCCAGCTGAAATCAGGTGTGGATAACTATAACAACTCTTCTGTACTCAACAGCTATTCTTAAGTTCATCCAAAATAAATGGGTGGTTTGGGAGTTTGTCTACAGTGAAATGGACCAAAACAGTCACCCTGCAATCTTTTCCCTTCATCCAAAATAAAAGTGATTTAGGGGGTTTGTTATTTAATAAGGTTTTCCATGGAAAAGTCAGCACACTTGAAATTCACCCCCTACTTTACAGGGAATAGTTTCCTCACACGGACAACTGCCAAACTCTTAACTCCTGCTGGCCAAAAAAACACAGATCTCAAGACAGAAAGGATCAGAGAATCCTCCAAACCTCCATGTAATGAAACACAAGGTGCTTTGCACATCTGGCAAATGAGCTGTTCGGTGATAAACACACTTAACAGAGTTTACATTTGCTTCAGACACTTGAAGATTAAGAGGCCTACTACTGTCTCTTATGCCTGCTATGGGCAGATGTTGGACAGCATGAGAAGCTGAAGATACTTTTGCAATGAGGTAAGCAGGCTGTAAATGAAAAGCCCTGGGTTTTTCACCAGTTGGGCTCAACTTGAGGCTTGTGTCAAAACCCTCCATCAATGCCAAGGGAATACTCAAACCACTTGGATGTGTTTCACGTAGTCATTCTCCTGTTACCTTGAGTTAAAGATCTCCTGGGCAGATGCATCTTTTGTACCCAGCAACATCCCTTGCAGAGATATCTTCTCCCAAGAATATCACTGGTGGTGACAGCTCATGAAATGTGCTCACATTCACACATCTTTCAATAAATAAGCTGCTGGGAAAATAGCTGCACATCTTCAGCAAGAGTCTGACTGGTTGTTACGTCTTTGAAAGGAGTCGATCCATTCCAAAAGGTTTTAAATGGGTAATGAAGTAACTGCAGCTTCCCAGGAAAGGAAGGGAAGAGTACTGCAAAAATCAAGTGTTTCTCTCTTCCATGTATACCACTGCTCATGCCAGTACTGGTGAGAGCTTCACTGTGCATCTTGATGTACCAGAAACGAGATTTAAGACCAGGAACCTGCAAAATCCAAGTGTTCTACACAAGCACAAGATGTTTAAAAACAGGTATGAAGTTATCCTGCATGTTTTATTAAAAGACACCTCCGTAAAGGATTTAATCACTAGAAAAACTGTGGTTTTAAAAGTGAAATTGCCTGGCTAACGTGGGCAAAATCTACAAGTGTTGCAACTCTCTGCTCTGGGACTCAAACAGTAATGTAAATGCTGCAGACCTACAGAGAACTCTGCCTCAGAAAGTTGCTGGAAACGAAGCGATGGGGACACAAAGGCCATATTTGCACCACTTCTCCCCTGGGCATCTTCTCGTGTCCATTTGTCACCAGGCACATCTTCCCCTCCCTGCTCCAAAGCAGATTAAGCTTAATATACTTATGTAGTTGTGAAGTGTACTGCCTATTATCCAATTAGACAGCTAACGAGATCTGAGTAACAGCACGTAGGCACAGATAACTGTTGGCTGATATCTGGTACAGATTAGACACGTTCATTATTTTTCCAGCCCTTGCAGAAAAAAAGGTTGGGATTCGTTCAAAGGCTGCTCTAAAGGCTGGATTCAGGTAATTGTTTAATCTTGTTTGGGGTCCAGAAACACATCATGGTTGTTTCCTCTTGATCTCCTGGAGCTGTCACATCCCAACTGTCCCGTTACGAAACTCTCCTGATAAATCTGGCGTGGTTTGCGCATTTAAACTTTCACAGTGGACAGGGGCACATCTCATCACCTTTAGGGTCCCTCCTAGCTTCAGAGAACGTACAGAACAATAAGGGATTTCTGCATCAGCAGGGAAAAAAATTGTCTGCCTGTACAGAAGTGATAAGGACGTTCTGAAATGCAATCTTTATTAGCTCTGACACTGTTCCGCGTGACATTCCTATAAGATCCAGCTAAGAAAACATAAACGAGATCTAATCACCATAAAAAGGCTGCCTGACAACATAGTTCTCAGAGCATAATTATCAAGGGTTTGCTATCTAATCGGGAGGGCACCGGTAAGCGGGTCTAGCCAGGCATAAGAGCTGTGCAATATTTTCATTACCAGTTTGGATGATAGACTGGAATGTATGGCCATAAACCCATCGGATGATTCAGCTGGGAGGATCTGCAAGCACTATGGAACACAGCGTTAGGTTTCCAAATGATCTGGACATGCTGGTCCAACATCAACAAGAGGAAGTCCTCAAGAAAGAGAATTTACAGGTACAAATGCAAAAATGGGGAGTAACTTTCTATACAGCAAGACTCCAGAAAAGGCTCTGGAGGCATTTTAGTGGGTCAATGTAAAATTGTGAGGTTCATCAACGTCCCACAGCTGCACAAAGGCCGACCTCAGCCCACATCAGGGTTCCACGGAAAGCACTCGGCTGTACCTTGTTGTCCTTCACTGCTCACTGCTGTGCAGCTACTCTGTTTTTTATAAAACCAGACTGGAGAGAATCTTGTGAAGAACAGCAAAATTAAAAATCACCAGACATGAGATTAAGCTGGATCCATTTAACCCAGGCATGTTCTTAAGATCAGAGTAGCCCAGGCAAGTGGGCAGGCCACAGCCCAAGGGAAGCCTCCTGCTTCCTACAGCCAGAAGGAAAAATCCAGAGTTTAGCTCTTCTGAGTTTAAATCTTTGGCTTTAATTTCTCTTTAGAATTAAGCTAATGGCCAGCAATCTGGATGGAAAGAGCCAGAGTCCATGGGCTTATCAACACAAAAAGAGAGATACAGATTGGACAGGTAGAACATGAGGTAGCTAAGATTTGGTTTGATCATTGAGCTTGAAAGGTAGCAGCCAACAGACTGAAGTCTTAACTGGCAGCCCCTTATCAATAGTGTCTCTCAACCAACTGAGGGTACTGATGCTGACACTGTTCAACATCTTAATTAATGCACTGGATGACAAGATGGATGAGGAGGAATCAGTAGTGTGCCCCAGCAGTGACAAAAGCCAGCCACATACTGGGCTGTATTGGGAAGGTCAATAGCCAAGAGCTTAGGGAAGTGGCTCTGCTTCTCCTTTTTGGCACCAAGGAGGCTGCAACTGGAGCACTGTCTAATTTAGCTGCACTCCCCTGAAAACACATTGAAAAAGTCGACAGAGTTCAGTGGAGCACCACTAAGGTGATCTGGTCACTGGGAAGAGAAGTGAATGAGAGAACAGGGTTTGTTTAACTTGAAGAAGAAATGGCAGCGTGTGGGGGATCTAATTTCTATCTTCAACTACCTAACTGAGGAGGTTACAGAGAAGATGGATCCAGGCTCTTCTTAATAAGAATGAACACAAGGATGAGAAACTATGGGCATAAATTGCAGCGAGGGAAACTCTGGTCAGACGAGGAAAAGGCCATTTACCATGAAAGCACTAAGCATGGCATCAGCCTGCCACTCAGCTGGAAAAGGTCTGGAACTTGATCAGAAAAGTCCACAGGAAACCTACCTTTGATTCTGGCCCTGCTTAGAGCAGGAGGTCAGATGAGAGATCTCCAGATGTCCTCACAACCTAAATTACTCTTCAGTTCTATGAAACCATTATGAAGAAACACTGAACAAGGGACTTTGTCCAGTAGCCACCAGCACTCTACACCTGTTCAGTGATAACAAGTACTGTAGACTCAAAAGCTGTCAATAAAATACCTTCCACATGACTAAAGATCCCTGTACCTATAATTAAGGGAGAAAAAGAGTAAGACAGAAAACACCAGAGCTTCCACTGCTATTTGAGACAACAGGAGGAACTGGAGGCTCATGTTATACAAGTCAGCATACAAAAGCTCCACAAGAAAACCATGAGGAATTCAAAGAAGATATGTTCTGATACTTCAAACAAACAACATCAAGGCTGCTCCTCCCTACCTGCTCTTCCCACCGCAATAAACATGAGTTGACGCCAAGAGGTGTTTCAGACCTGTCCAGACCAGCCTTCATTTTGGTGTTAGCTTCTCCAGTTGTCTCGGGACAAAGACTTTCTGTGTGCAGACATACCTTTCATATGTACTTCCCACTCTCTCCCACTGAAAGGTGTAAGAGGTGTTAATACATCTAGAGAAAATGCCTGCAACAACATACACGGCCAAGTTTTTTCTCCCCCCCTCCAAATAAACTGAAGCACTCCACAAAGTGAAGCACGTAGATATAGCTGAACTGAAACTGCCACCTTCCTCTGAGTATCCTCTGAGTAGCCCCTGAAACCCAACAAAGCAGATACAACTGTGGCATACAAGAAGGTCAATGAACGCAGACTACGGTGGTTTGTATAAGGTGGACATCTGTCCACCTGGAAGCAGCAAGACACAAAGTCACTTCACCCAGAGAGACAAGTGGCCTTCAGTTACCTGCCTCTGTCACACAGCAGCCAGTTGGAATAACTTTCTTAAAATTCTAACAATGAAACAACAGTCACCTTTAAGCAAACAGTTAATTGTTCCTTTAATGCTGGCTGGCACGTTCCCCAGTTTACCTTAGTAAGTAAAGTTTCTAAGTGCTTATCTGCTGCATTTTCCACTGCATTTTCTGTTTGAGTGCTAAGTCTCCTGCCAGAATAATCTTCATAGCCACATTTCACCAGCTTTAGAAACGCAGGAGTAACTGTATCCTTCATGGAAACAAAGAGATAGTAGGTACAAACCCAGGTGTAAACATGGCAGGGAGGGGGAACAGAAGGTGCCTCATGACCAAGTCAGATCAGGAAAGCAAATTGCCCAGGTTGCAATCGAGGTAGCCATGGGGAAAGCCTTGGTGAGGGAAGCTGACAAGAACCTGCACCTTACTAAGGAGAGGCACTACTCTGGAACACTTGATGATCCCTAACACATCCCTGGGGAAAGGATGGCCCTTGAGCAAGAAGAGCACAGGCCCTGTTTTTATAGTAGCTAAGGAGGGAAAGCCACAGTGAAACCTTCCACAACAAAGCGCTTTATCCGTGCTGCCATCAGAAAGAAAAGAGAAATGCATCCATTGCACCTCAAAGTCTACCTATGAGAGTCATAAAACTGCGTCCATCGGCTCAGCAGAGGTAGGTGCCAGAGGGAGCCTGGCAGCTCGACAAAGACATGGCCCAGAGATTCCCAAAGTCTGCTGCTGCAGAGGATGGAGCAGCTCGCTCTGTACAGAAACAAAAGGGCAAGAGGTCAGCAATTTTCAACTGCAGCACAAGAAATCGAAGTCAGAAGCTAGGAAAATCTTAGTAAGAACAATGAAGGACTTTAAAGGATCACCCAGGGAGGATGGAGAAAGCCCATCACTGGAGGATCTTAACAACTGTGTTGGACAAACATCTGCTGGAAAGTTTAGATAGTTCTGACCCAGTCTTGGGGCAGAAGGTCAGACCAGACAACTTACTAAGGTCCCCTCTGGCCCTGCTGTTCTTTGCTTAGAACAGAAATGTGACCACAGAAGTGAGCAGCAGCAGCCCTGGAGCACACAAGCTTCCCTACTATCTCTGTAACACATCAGAGAACCACTGAGAGACCCTTTGTACAGCAGTCACCCGTTCCCCACATGGTAACATCTCCTTCCATTCCTGGAGGAGCAATGCAGAGATAACACAATCAATCTTACAGCACAGACGTGTGAACAGGAGCTCCCCAGCACAGTCTTCCCAATTGGATGGTCCCTCTCACATCCCTCAGCACAGGGATAACAGGCACCCATTTGTACTTTTCCTCCCATTTTGCCTCCATAACATCACACCATGCAGTCAGAACTCTCTTTTTTTTCCCCCCCTCTTTAGGCTTTTCTTCTGTTCCTCCCTGGAATATTTTCATCTTCAGCATTGGATCCCACTCATGTTCTGGGGAAGCCCTGAGCAAAATGTCTGTGCTTCTAATAACAACAACAACAAAAAACCAAATTGCAGATCATCTGCTCAGCATTTACAGATTCCTGTCTCCCCTCCAGCACTGCCTGTCCCTCAGCTCGGCTGGAAGCCTGGCACAAGAAATCCCACCTGCATAAATCCTTTGTACAGAAACACCTACTTAGTGGCAACCTCCCAGTCATCCCCAGGATCTTCAACCTTCAGGGCTTCCTACCAGCTTGCCCATGGCAGGCAGCTATTGAGAGCAAAGCTGACTTTACATCATCAAGACTTTGGATCCCCTCCCAAGGCTGCGCTGCGCTGTGCAGGAAGCCCACCCCACAGTCCTGGATCCCACCCCAAAGGAATCAAGAGACAAAAAGGTTAACGACCCAGTGCCTAACTCTAAAGGCCCACGGTCACATTCAGCCCTTTGTCGAGTTCTCTTCAAAGTCCAAAGAGAGGCACCAGATGCTATTGTGTAACTGGAGCAATGGTGTGAGCTCCCCATGACTGTAAAGGGGACGTTTAATTCAGTCTGCTCCACTACTGGAAGCACGGTGCTTCTGCAAACATTGATTAACGGCACAGAGCGTTCGGAGAGATCAGACCGTCCAAGCAGCAGAGCGCAAACTGCAAGCCCCAAAGTACTAACCTTTATCTCAGGGTTACAGCTTGACCTATCAACTTCAGCAGCATGAGGGTTTCAGGAGCTTTTGCTTCCTTACGTGACCCCCAGAGCTCCTCCCAGCTCATTCTGGTACACACAAAGCTGGTCTCCAAGCGCCCAGTTGAGTGTGTCCGTGGAAACGCGCAGTGAGCAAGACAGCAGGAGCCGTCCGAGGCAGAAACACCCACTCGTGTGTGTGGGTGTGAACACACCTCAGCACATCTGAGGACACCATTCTGCAATCCCAGGAAAATTCCCTCTAAGTTCACACTGTCCTTAAGGACAGCCGGACTGTCTGTGTAGTGCTGACAGCAGCAGTCACGGGACGGGCCAGGGATTGGATCCAACTGAAAAATAACCCTATAAACATCAGTACCAAACTGCTCCCCAGTGTGTGGGCTGCCTGATCAAGATCTCTCACCCCCAATCACACCGGAACATATACCAGAATAAGAGCAACCCTTTCACTACAAGCAGTGCCTTAAATGCTTGTAATACTATGCCCCGATGGGGGGGAGAACAGTTACGCAAGAGAGGAAACAGGCAGTGGGAGATAGGACAGCCCTGTGAAAATATCTTCATGAGGTTTCACTGCTGAAGCCAGTGCCTTGCAAAACTCCTTCCAGAGACCCAGACTTTCCAAAAGGGTCTGTGATTTTTAGGAGTTACAACCAAAGGATTACCAGACACGTTAATGATGCACGGCTTCCTGGCAGCATCCGCTGGGATCCCAACTCTGACTGGTTCCAAAAAAGAAATTCCTGTTGGAAGAAGGTTGGAGATCAAAGCAGGAGGTTACACCTACATCCTGGAACATGCATGCCCATGGGACAGAAGAATTTTTCATTGAGGTTCAGACTAAATGTCTGTCTGTCCAACAGAAACATTCAGTTAGCACACTCGAATGACACCTGTACAATCTCTTCAGGAGACAAACCATTCCCCACTTGCCCTGAAAAACAAATTCAACTGAACAGAGCTCTTAGAAAGGAAAAGAAACTGCTCCTTTCCTGTGCAATTCCCAGCTTAGGGCTAGGCCAGGACCTATAGGCCAGGCTTAGCTTAGCACAAGGTATTTTCTGGATCCATTAGCTACAAGGTAGCTCGAGCAAGTACTTCCCAACAGAAATGATCCAAACCAAATTCCTTTTTCTTTTTTTTTTTAATTTTCCCCTCAAAGTGTGCAAACATCATCGTATCCTGTCCAGTAATTCAGTCATTCTGAGCATGCCAGCAGCCTGTGCTGTTAAACACCACTCAGCCAGAGCCAGAGGACACACTTAAGAAAAATCTGGCGTGACGCAGAATAATGAACGGTGAAGAAATGAATAACTAATGCTCCATTCATCAGAAATTATCTACCTCCATTTAGCTCTCTATTTCATCAGCCAGGAAAATAAATATTTTCTTAATTCTTTAAAGGTAGTTCCTGCCTTTGAACTTTGTAAGTTAAAAAAAAAAAAAAAAAAAAAGGAAGAAGAAAGAAGTGGGTTTTAATGACATTTTCAAGCCATTATAAAGATTTTTCAGCCCTTTGAAGGCCTGTTGGACACAAGAAATCCAAGTGACCAAACCTAAATATTCTCCATAAGCATAAATTGTCTTTATTTACACCAGTTCAGTTCTCTGAGCTCCCCACAGCTGAGAATCTGCCTCGCTTATGGTGACTACCATTCCGTCACTGATCTGCTTACTGGTCTCCAGCTCACTCCCTCTGTCCTCCTACTCTGAGGAGCGAGACAAACGTGCTCTCAGAAGGTGATGTGGAAAATGGCTCTGAAGAAGGAATATGTGACAACCAAAGCCCTCTGTAAATCACCACTCCAGGGCTGCAAAATCTGTTTCCCTCAGACTCAGCAAGCTCCCAGCCACCATCATTTTGAGTTAGCTACCCGACAGCATGAACAATAGCTGTCTTGTTTTAGCTAGACTTAGAGGATGGGCTGGTGGCAGAGAACTACCCTGAAATAGCTCAGGGATCAAACTCTGGGGGGAAGAGCAGGGAGGGGGAGTTTTGAACCCTCTTGCACATTCCTGATGAGGGAATGCACAACTAAGGCATCGGTACTGGTGTGGCCAGCAGGACCAGGGCAGGTATTGTCCCCCTGGACTGGGCACTGTGGAGGCCACCCCTCAAATCCTGGGCTCAGTTTTGGGGCCCTCAATTCAAGAAGGGACATGGAGGGGCTGGAGTGTGGCCAGAGAAGGGCAATGGAGTTGGGGAAGGGTCTAGAGCACGAGTGTGGTGAGGAGCAGCTGAGGGACCTGGGCCTGTTCAGCCTGGAGAAAAGGAGGCTCAGGGGAGAACTTTTGGCTCTCAACAGCTCCCTGACAGGAGGTTGGAGTCAGGGGGGCTTCAGGCTCTTCTCCCAAGGAATAAGTGATAGGACAAGAGGAAATAGCCTCAAGTTGTGCCAGGGGAAGTTTAGGTTGGACCTGAGAGAAAAGTTAGTCTCAGAAAAGGTTGTCAAGGGCTGTCCCAGGCTGCCCAGGGCAGTGGTGAAGTCCCCATCCCTGGTGGGGTTTAAAAGCTGTGTAGATGTAGCATGGTTTAGTGGTGGACTTCTCAGGGCTGGGTTAACAGTTGGGACTCAATGACCTTAAAGGTGCTTTCCAATGTAAATGATTGTGTGTGATCTGAACTTATCTCACTACCTTCAGAGCAACCCAGGCCTTACTCCATGCTGAAACACTCCCTGCTGCATCCATCCTTACAACCAGGCCCTAAGACATCACAAAAGAAGAACTCCAGTGGTCACAACCCTCCCCCCCAACTAAAACTGCACTTAAAAACAAGGACATGATTAAAATTTACCAAAGCAATTCCACTTTTTAAACATCTACTGCATTTAAAGATCTCCAGAGGTGAAAAAGGTCACCAACTTACACATCACATCTCCCAAAGTGAAGGTCTGTGTCACACTGCTGATGGGTTCAGCCTGCAAACAGGTTGTTATAAACCCATGTGCTGTGCTACCAGTGGGTAGCTGGGATGGGAAGTGTAGGGATGTCAGCTGAATCCCCACCACCAGCACTGATCCTACAGCCTAGAGTACATACCCCATCCCTCAAGGGTGCTGGCTCTGGCACTCAAAGCCTTTTCTTTCTGAATAAAGAACATGGTGGGGGTTTTGGTGATGTGATGGACACACTCTGGTCAAGTGAAGGTAAAGGACAGAGCCATCAACTCCTTGAAGAGCACATGTCCTACACAGCCAAGGAGCAACACCGCTGCAGCACTGGCTGATGACATCCTACTTAAGAAAGAAGTTGCTTGCATCAGGTTTAACCTCAAGAGGCTTCATGACAGGCTGCAGTGGATTCTCAGAAGGTACAGGGAGGAGCTGAATTCTACAGGCTCCCTCAAATACGTTCCCAACTGTACACAGACACAAACACAGGACCTCAGACTCCGGTTCTTACAAAGCCACCCTCCAGAGCTGAGTCACACACCATGTAGAAGAGCTAGCTGCAGCACATCAACATGCTTTTCAGTGCCACCATGCACATGCTAACTGGAGCCTCCAGGAAGTTTTATTTTCTAAGTAGTTCGCATTCCCACCCACAGTATTTCTGGAATCTTAAAATAAAAAGAAACCCCAGAAACATTAGATTAAAATAAAGACAAGCAAATGAAGTAAAATATTTTTAAAAAGCAAAGATTTTTAAGCAATTTCCATGGTGACTACTATAAACTCAAGGGATGACTGTGTCTACACCCACGTGCCCTCTACACGGAGCAGGGAATACCAGGATAACACATCAACAAGAGCTGATAAAAATGGGACACGTCATCAAGGTTCATGTTCCCTCAAGACAACGCAGATGATAACATGGTCTGGAAACACCACAACATTTTGTGATGCCATCTGTTAAGCTATTCACTTCTTAGGAGTCCTTAATAGAAGGAATTGGTTGCATTCAGTCTTTTACTGAATTCCTACCCCCTTGTCACAGACCTGCTGGAACGCTTGGTGTGTAAAAGGATTTGAACCCAGCAGCCAGCAGAGAGCACCTTGCTCCCTGGCCATGCTGATTTACTATCCCTCTCCCACATCACCGCTGTGCTACAGGTTAACTTCTGCACCCAAAGAGAGCAGGACAGATCCTGAAGCCAGATGGTTTAGACATTCTCTTGAGAAGGAAGAGTTCATATCCATTCACCCACTTCATTTGCAAGAGGTAATCTTCATACCTTTTTAATTTTTTTATTTATCACTCTGACACAATGTTTTGACTCAAAAAAAGGAGCTAAAAAAAAAAAGAGCCAGTTCTTTAATTTCTGTAGACTTGACTTCATTAACTTATAAAGAGGACTAATGTCTCGGGCCACTGGGAAAGGATATTTCTACATTTTTCCATTTTCTGGTCTGTTAATTACAGTTACTGAGAGAAGAGGACAGCGGTTAGATCTACAAAGTACAACAGGCTGTATTTTAATAGCTGTCAAAGGCACAGACAAAATATTTTCTATGTCTTTTTTTATCTAACTCTATCACACAAAGTCAGTAAATCCACATACTTCAGAAGTCAGCATCACCATTCTCCTTAGACCCTCGCTTGGGTCAGCAGAAAATTAGTTGGAGAATCTTAGCTTTTGTTAGAAGGGGTTACTTTTCTGTGGGAGGACAGTGACAGAAAACACAGAGCGGGTGTAACTGGGCTTCAGAGGGCAGGCAGAGACACTTTCGTGGCAGACAGCAGGAATACACCATGTGCAGGAACACCCCTCCAAACTTCTGAGGTAGAGATGGACAGGAGCCCACTGCCTTTTGCAGATGGAGGACTGTGAAAAACCCAAATCATACTATGTGGCTAAGGTGGAGACTGGTAAAAGAGATCCCACCCAGGGAAAGAACTGTATTTCAGACACACCACGGTTAACTCAGGCACATTTTGGTGGGAAAGACACAAGAGAGAGAAAGCCCTGCAAGTGAAAACAAGAGCAGGCTTATCCAGGAGCACTTTCAGCAACAGCAGAGATGAAGACAGGGGCTCCCAGGACATGTGTTTGTGGTGCCCCAGCCACACAGCCCATCCTTTCAAGAAAGCGTGGCACAAAGCGGTACAGCTCAAGAGCCAGAGGACTGAGAAGGATAAAAGGCCACAGTGCCCAACATCATCTGGCATTTTCAGACTGAAAGACCCAGACCTCTGCACCTATTCCCACATATAAGTTGGCCAAAGCACCAGCTCGATGCTCCTCTAAACCCAAAGATGTCCAGGTAAACATTCAACCAGCTATGCAATGACTTGGATCCAAGCACTGAGTCAGACCCTAGGACCACCATAATTTTTTGCCAGCTCAGTAGTCATGCAAATCTGTTTCCGAGTCCAGCTCCATGATGAGGGCACGAGCAAAAAGGCAGCACTATCTTTTTTAGAGGCAAAGCCAGCTGAAACTACGGACCTTGCTACTCACTGCTAAACACCGTACATCTGTTCCACAGCAGTGCCATAAAAGATTAGCAAGTGCTGGGCTAACAATCTGGAAAGGGAAAAGGACCCAGCAGAGCAAAATGTTATCACTAAGTCATTAAAACAACATTTGTAAAAGACTGAAAACAAAGAGTGTTGTTGCCCAACGCTCAAAAACGCTCCTAGGCTGATTTCTTCTCCTCCTCCACTAAACCTGTCTGGTAACTCCGGGAACAGGACCGTGTCGTACAGGCTGATAGAAAAGTGGATCAACAGGGTGAGCTAAGGACAGAGCTCTGGACACGACTCTATTTGTGCAGGATCTCAGGGTGGCCATGCGTTAGCCGATACATATGGTTTCACTTTTACGTAAAGCTTGTGTTTACATCTAGTATATCAGGGCGATTACAGCCGGCCCCAGCACCGGGTCCGAGCCAGCGTGTCAACACACCATGCAAAGGAGTTTTACGGGTGATCAGAGAGCAAGGATGGAGCAGAGCAGCTGTATTTCTGGCACCCAAGGGTATAAATTGCTGAAAAGCTTTGTTTTGAGGTCAGGTTCGGGAACTGACAATTGGCTTCGCGTATTTTGCTACCGAGAATCCGGGACTAATCCCTCATCCACCGCAGGGATTGAAAAGATGGAGCAATTCTGCCGAAGTCAATGTATTTGACTGAAAACACGAGATGGGTATGAACTGCCAAGCCCCCGGTTATTGTAACAAGCTTTGTATAAACAAGAAACACCAAAAGGCAAATGAACTGCAAGTCTTCACAGCTCGTTAATTTACATCCCGCCTCACACATCACATCATGGTGACTTTCCTACTTAACCTTTATTTCTTCATGTCATCGCCCGCAACGCTGAGGCAGAGAAAGCGGAGGCAGAAGCGCATCGCAGGCAGCCAATACACTGACATAAACACACGGAGAGAAAAGGAATCACCCCAAAACCCCAACATGACCACACACCTCAGCGGCCGCTCTGGTCCTTTCCCTCACCTTTCCCCAAACACGCAGGTTAGGGATAAAACCACCACCCACAGCCTCCCACTCTCCACCTGGTGCCGACCGAAGGGTTTCTTGGGACTGAGGAATGAGGGTCGGCACCGTTTAGGAGGCGATTTTGTGAAGCTGGGTGCGTGGGATGGGGCACTGAGGCAGCTCCGTCGGGCAAAGACACCCACCCCGCTCTGCCCCACGGTAACCACCCTCTGCCCACCGCAGGCTGGAAACCCTTCTTGGCCGTGTTGTGAGGAGGAGGAAGCCGGGTTGTCCACCACCGAGGAGGGAACCGGCCCTCCCACCGCCTTCCCGCAGGTGGCAGGCCGGGGCGCGGCAGGTGCCCGCCGAGGGGAGGCCGAGGGGGCCGCGGAGCTGCGGGGACCCCTCACCCGCCGTGCCCGCTCTCGGAGCAGGGACCCCGGCAAGAGAGGAGGGGGCTGCTGGGGCGGCCGCCGCCTCCTCCTCCTCCTCCCTCAAGCGTCGTACCTCTCTCTGCGGTGGCCGGAGGGGACGGGGTCTCGCCGCCCGCCCGGCTCGCCTCAGCGCCTCGCTCCCCTCCCCGCGTCTGAGCGGCTCCCGGCGCGGCGGCGGCTGCGGCGGCTGCTGGCACTGCGAGCCGAGAACCAGCGCCGGCCTGTTTTCCAGCCGCCTCCCCTTCGGCCCGCCCCGGCTCCGCCTCAAGGATACCTCCGCCTCCTCCTCCTCCTCCGCTGCTTCCTCCGCCCCGGTCCGGCGCGGCCTGCAGGGCCTGCGGGGCGCCCGGTGATTTCCCCCCGCGGGCAGCCTGCGTGGGACCGGGAGAACCGCACACCCGACCCACCCGAAGCGCAAAGCCCCGGGATTAATAAATCATGCCCGGGAAATAAATCTTCCCTGGGGTTAATAAATCCACATCGCCTCCCTCAATGCCTGGTAGGGGGTGGCACTGGGGATCTTGGCATGGTTTGGGTTGGAAGGGGCCTTAAAGGTCGTCTAGTTCTAAACCCCTGCCATGGGCAGGGACACCTTCCCTGGATCACAGCTTTAACTGGCAGTGCGCCTCAGACAGACCACCCAGGCAGATGCGGGTCTTATGCACTTAAATGGTTTTAAACAAAAGGAGATTCAGACTGGAGAGAAGGAGGACATTTTGACACTGAGGGTGGTGAGAGCCTGGCCCAGGTTGCCCAGACAGGTGGTGGCTGCCCCATCCCTGGCACCATCCCAGGTGAGGTTGGCCGGGGCTCTGAGCACCCTGCTCAGTGCAGGGGGGTTGGACTGGATGGCCTTGAAAGGTCCCTTCCAACCAAAACCATTCTGTGATTCTGTAGAATTCTGTAGAATCAGAAACATTATGGCTGGAGAAAAACCTTTAAGATCAAGTCCAACTGTTAACCCAGCACTGCCAGGTCACCACTAAACCATGTTCCTCAGCACCACAGCTTTTAAATTTGTAAAGGAATTTGATACCTTTCATACAGCTGCAGGGTTAAAGTCTCGACTCCCAGCAGAATTTTGCACATTTTGTTAAATTATTATCTCTTTCCAAAAACATAAAAGCCACTTTTGCCACCAGGAACAAGTGGCATGTAATGCACAGGATGAGGATCCACCCATAGAGCTGGAACACCCAGACATACCCCAGCCTTCCCATTAAACGATGGCTGAAGTTGTGTTTAGATGTCTGTAATAAAACTCTGGAGAAAAGGCTGTGCCTTGCAAGAAAGCAGTCGTGTCTCCAAATGGCCTTCAGGCATTTTAAGGTTTTATAAAACACTCTCAGCTGCCTGCCCGAGGTTCGCACCTGCACGAATTGGCGTGAGGTTCCTTAGCCAGCCAAAACATCTGGAGAAAACAGCAAGAATAACATGGAGCTTGGGTTTCCCAGCTTCAACCATATATTAAATAATAAATGTGCAAACTTTTCCATTTCATATATAGAGTGTTTTCTTTCTTAGAGACCTTGCATTCTTCTGACTGCCTTTTACTGCTGCTGTCACTGACCTGCAGTGCTCCTGACCTCGGAGCACACAGCTGATGAAGCCACAGTAGTATTTGACAATCAGTATAGGACAAGGGGCATCTCATGGCCTCATGCTGTGTTTGAAACATGGTTTCTGAGCCTTTAAGCCATGAGGATGGTTGTCCCCATCCAGCACACTGCCAGAGCCAGCCACTGCTGCTGGGCCCAGCTGGGCATGGGGGGGTGTGAATGGAGAAGAAGCAGCATCTCTGCCCTCTCACACATGCCCTGTGGCCTCAGCATAGGGTCTCCACTGAGCCTACAGGTGGAAGCAGAGCTTTGCAAATTGAAGGACTTGAGGGAAATAAGACATATTTAACCAGCTGTATCTGGAAGGAGGAATTGGCAACAAAGTTGGCTATAGTGGCTGGAAAGAGCAGCCTTTCCCACCAGACCGGACAGAGTCTGAGAAGATGAGGAAATGGGGTCAGTCTGATGGTCCAACTTGGAGCTACCTATCTGGAGGGGAAGCCAGGATTTCCTGCCTGTCCTCCTCAGCATCTCACAGAGCAATACCTGCCCCCAGGGCTGCCTCTAACCGAGTCTGCGTCTGCTTATAGCCAAAGAGGAGCCACAGTGAAGAACAGACTGGTGCTCCCTGTTCTCACAGAGGAGCAGACCCATGAGAGATGCTAGTCAACCAGCAGCTGGGAAAGCTGGTGAGCCAGTTCTGACTGAATGGCATTTCTTCTTTCCTCCACAGCAAATAAACAACCGTGCTCCGGGACTGCACCAGCTCTCAGCTCACTTGGCTGCAACTTGAAAGATTTGAACTAAATCTAGAAAGCTCTGAGTAGCTGGAGTCCCCTGGGCTCTACCCTCTTTCTCCAGTTTAAATTTGGCAGCAGAGCCCAGCCAGCTCAAAAGCCCTGGGCATGCTCACAAGATGTTTTGAGGGTAGAGAAAAATGCAATTACCTGTGGGGAAATGAAGCTAAACCGCATTGCAAGCTGCTTATTACAGTGTTTGATGCATTAAGTGAGAGAAATTGACAGATATGGCTGATGTCAGTGCCATACTTGGACAGCAGTTTGGAAGAAAGTGGATGAAATCCTAAAATAAGCACTTTTTAGTGTCGCTGGTCTGTGAAGAGCTGACCAGCATGGTAAACGGAGCGTCTTTGCTGGGAAGAACCCATCAATGACTGGTTTATGAATGAAATAGAAAGGGAATGATAAAAGTCCACAGTTTATGATCTAAAAGCTAAGGAGAAAAACCTCCTTGTACAACACACATGAGAAGTGTGTCAAGAGCTGCAAGCCAGAGATGTTATTGGCATGAAGAAAGAAAAAGATGTTGTTGCCTGGAAGGTCTCTTTCTGGGAGGTTTTTGGGGGCTTTTTTTGCACTAGAGCAAGATCTCCCAAGGATGGACAGAAATAGTTCAGGCCTTGTGTCGTTCAATACGCACACATTCAGATGGGGAAGGGAGGCTAGCAAACTAATCCAGAGAGCTCCTGATGGACACACAGTGGGTGGAAGGGTACCTGGGCACTCCATTAGGCTGTACTCCTGGATTTGGGGTTGTTTGAAGTCTTGTCAAAGGGATCTATTGGGTAGATTGATCCTTTTTATTTTCTGCCAAGCAAAATAATGATTTAAAGCCATTAAGCGATTGTCCTCTGGATTCCTATTGACCGACATAATGCCCCATTCCTAGAACTGTCAGGAGAGATAAGAGTCAAGCCTGTCATGAAGCTTTTTTTAGGAAAATAAAGATCCAGCTGCCTGGAAAAGAGAGCAGGAGTGGAAATTAAAAATGGGCAGCATTCAGTACCCCTCCGTGCTCCAAAACACCGCATTCCTGACACTCGGTATGGAAAGGCTTTGCCTCTTACTGTTCTCAGATGGTGTTTTTCAACCTCAGCTTAAAAAATGTTAGTAGAAGTGTCACCATCCACTTGAAGTGCCATCTGATCCCAGCCACAGGACGTGCTATGCCATACAGATCTCCCACTCTTGTGGGGATTTGGAGCTGACATTAAGAGCTGTCGAAAGGCCTCGTTGCCTGTCAGAAATTTGGCACGTCCTCAAATCTTTTGGGGGATCCATTCGCACACTGACATCCAGCAGGGCCCTTGTCTAGTTAAAATATAACTCAAAAGCAAAAAACACAGCTTAGAGCAGGGAGTTCCCGGTTTTCTAACCCAGGAATTGTTATTGTTGGGACACCCAGGTGGTGATTTTTGTTCCTGCTCTGGGCTGTGCGACGCGTGACGGCAGAGCCGCTTGTGTTCCCCTAAGCTAAACACAGTTTGGAAATACCTGTGTTAAATAATTACAACTCCAGACAGCCCAGCTGACTTTTCCCTCCTCTCCACCGTTTGTTTACTAGAGAGACAACTAATCCGGTTTACCTGCAAAGCAGGCAAAGCAGACTTACCACGATGCCTCAGATGTAATGCTTTATTACCTTTCCATCCGTATGTAGTACGGAATTTCCATGATTCATTCACCCACTTGAGGAACACTTGAATAGTCGAACAAAAACATACATTCCCAGGAGAAAAAGCAAAACCACGTCCGGTGCTGGAGAGAAAAACATTCTAACATAAATACAGTATCCCGCTAGAAGTTTTATCTGAAGCAAGACTGCAGATCATAAACACAACGGGGAAGGGCAAAGATCAAACAGTATCGCTTCTTGTGAATGTTTTTTCCCCTTTTCCTCACAGTCCCCTGACAATAAGTCAATAAAAGGTTTTACCAAGACTACAAAGGGAATCTGAAAGCCCAGCAGCCTCCCTTTGAAAGGATATTCAGGCTACAGACAGTTTTAAAAGTCACTCCAGAGAGTCTGCCCTTTGGTAAAAAAGTTCTTGTGACCTTCCAGTCATTCCAGTATAGCTGCAGTAATTCACAGTAATAGATGAGTAATAATGACGTTTGTCATTCAGTCATCATACGACAAGCTGTCTAAGTGACAGGGCAATCCATCATAAATATTTCCCTGTAATGATAAACAATCTAGACACAGAACAACCATCCAGCTCACCTTTATGGTTAGGAACAAAACAAGCCCAGGTGAAGAGGACAACTCCTGAAATTCCTGTAGTAGCTTTTTTCTTCCTTATTCCCTTCTAGGAAGTTGATTTCCAGAATGAATACTGCTCAAACAATAATTTCTTCTAATACCCTGACAGCTACACTCTTTAAGACTCTCCTACCTGGATTTCTGGAAGGATATAGCTGCTGAGAAAAGCATCCAATCTCAACAATGGGGAAAAAAAGAGAAATCTACCCGTGGAAGATCCATTGCAATTCTCAATAAATTATTGTAGCAAGTGTGCTCCATTTGGATTCATTTGGATTAGGAAACTTGGAAATAGGTTGATTTGGAAGGGACCTTTACAGGTTGTCTTGTCCAACCCCCCTGCACTGAGCAGGGACATCTGCAACTAGAGCAGGTTGCTCAGAGCCCCAGCCAACCTCACCTGGGATGGTGCCAGGGATGGGGCAGTGACCACCTCTCTGGGAAGCCTGGGACAGGCTCTCACCACCCTCGGTGTCAAAAATTTCTTCCATCTAGTCTAAATTTCCCCTTTTTTAATCCCCTTTTTTAATCTAAAACCATCACCCATTGTCCTGTCACAACAGGCTGTGCTAAAATGTCTGTCCCCAACTTTCTGACAGACCTCTTTAGGTATAGATAGGCCACAGTAAGGTCTCCCCAGAGACTTCTCTTCTCCAGGCTGAACACCCCCAACTCTCTCATCCTGGCCTTGCATTATTGTTGTGGCCTCCTCTGGACCAGCTCCAACAGGTTCATGTCTTTCTCTATATTTAGTAACCTTCCTTGGATTTTGTTTTCATTAGCTTATCTGTTCTCCCCATGTAAACACTGACAACCTCAACACCCTGCAGCAAGGAGTTGCACCAAGGTATCAATAACACATCCTTTGATTTACTTTGATTTGCTTGCTATCTTCATTTCACGCCCCCGTGTTCTTACGTTGGGAGAGACAGTGAACAGCTGACATCTCTGCACGTCTCTCACTACTTTGTACACCCTTAGCACATACTTTGAGTTATTCCCAGAAAAGACCTAGCTCACCTACTGTGCCTTCTTATGAAGACGGTTACGGACCTTTACTCCACTTTGCCACCAATTGCATAAAACTGCAACCACTCAAACTATTCCGAACACAAAGAATCCAGGAAATGAAAATTTGGCAGGTACAAAGGAACAGGGTTGAATGTGGAAATCTGGGAGGAGGCTTTGCCGATGACAGCAGCACAGCTCCTGCTTTATCTCACAGCAGGTAACAGAAGAAAGCGCAAGCGATGGCAACTGCAGTGAGAACAGTGGAAAAGTTCAAACTAGTCCTACGAGTCTTGGTTTTGATCTCTAGCACTGGCCAAGCGAAAGCAGGACTTCAGCCAATTTATCTCTCTTCCAACCACTGTCTCACTGGTTTGGATGTTTCCCCTTAAAGACCAGTGAATGATCCTGAGAGTTCCCACCACCACCGTATCCATCCTGGTCCCAGCATCCCCTGCCTCCTCTCCTCTGCCTTCACTCTGGGCACAACGATGCCTGCAGATGTCTGCTCACTGCCTGCTGCCCTTCTCACTGACCAAAACAGCCCCGTTGTTTCGCTGCACCCCACTGCCTGCCCGTGCCTGTCTCTCAGCTCCTGACGATGCCGAGTTCGCAAGCCTTCCAGTACAGAGGCTGCCTTTGTGTTCTGCACGTGTACACTGCCAAGTGCTATGAGCCACCCTGGTACTGCATTCCCTAAAAATAGCTTGCCCCACAGATAACCTGCAGTCTTTAAAAGTCATAGGTCTTGAAGATAAGCTCTTGTACAACCTGCACAAAACGAGAAGCAAAGGCAGTGCTGGGGTGAAGAGAAAAGCTCTGAAGAAACAGGCTGAGACATAATATACAGCCTCGGCACACCCGCAAGCCACAGAGGAAACCAGTGCCAAGGGGCCTGGGGAGCAAGTATTTTGTGTAACCTGCACGCAGACGTACTACAACAACTGCTGAGCCACAGGGTGTATTTTACAGACAGCTTCCAAGTTCTGTGCGTGAAGATACAGAACTGCTAGCAAAAGTAATCCAAACGAATCACAGTTTGTCTAAATTTTCTGAGAAAGCACTCAAATTTAGCTCCTTCTTTACATATGGATACACGTTTTGAATACAAAATACACCCAGATAGCATTTTACCCTTCCACCACTTGCAAACTATCCATTTACTCTTTCACGTTTGAGTTTAATAACAGGGGAGTTAAGCAAGCTCGACTGACAGGCTGGTTCCCAGGGAAACATGAGCAACTTATTTCTCTGAAAGAGCAGGCACAAATGTTGCCTGTGTTAAAGTGTTCAGCCTGCTGTGACATTCAGATCTCCGGGATATAATCCCAAAAGGACTGAATGTGTTTGCCAGTGTCTGAGGTGGGTAAGGAAAAAGGTAGCAGCACACTACAGCTGGTGACTGGCACTAGTGAGGATCTGGCACTCAAATCACTTTTGTGGAAATGGGTCCCTTGTGCTAATCCCCAAAGGAAAAGCAAATCAAGACTTTAACAAAAACTGCTAAAATTACCCTTCAAAGAACAATGGAAGAAGGGAATTGGCAATAGGAAGCCATCCAAATCTCAGTCAAAATGCTCGGCTGGCTTCCCAGTGTTGTTGGGACACATTAAGAGCGTAAAAACCTCCACACTGCTCTGGCCCTGGGTCTATCCAGATTGGGAAGCTGCTTTAGTAGCTACAGATAAAGGTGGGGAGGAACTTGGAAAAGAAAGTGGAAGGCAAAGCTGAGCATCCTCATGAGGTGCCTTCTGGTAGCATCCAGGGCTTCTGAGATTCCCTACATAGACACCTGTGGAGAACACATCCCTGCCGTGTCTGACCAAGGATGCCATTTCCAGCTCTGATCACAAGTCACAAGGTGCAGTGGCTTTGGTGGCTAAGCTTGCTTTGCTTCCTGATGTTTCAAGTTAACAAGATGAAAGAAATAGATAAAACCAGTGACCATGAGCAGGCACTCAAGGATGGGTCAAACACATGGGATACTTCTCCCCAAAACTCTCCCTGCCTCCTTTGTATTCAGCTCAGGGGATGTCTTGAGCCTGAGGGGACTTATCTGCTTAGTAAATCCCAGTAGATATCTCTTCCACTTGCCCTCTTGAACGTTCTTGTAGCCGTAGTGTCCTCCAGTGAGAAGTTCACAGCTCATGAGGACCCACCTCCATGGGTTTGCATGGAGTCTATATCCCACTAATTTACTTTGCTTGCCACCAGTACTTGTAGTGGCCGAGTCACTGGACAGATACTCCCTTGCCACCACATCCCTGGCACACAGAATTTTCCAGATGTCCTTCATGTGCTTCTTTGTGGGCGACATTCTGCTTTCACTTATCTGCTCTGAGCGAATAGTCAAGTGTTTTTTAAGTGAGCAGGTGATACTTTAGCCTTGGGACAATTTTTCCTTTCCTCATACAGCTTTTTTTTGTTAAAAAAAAAAATAAAATTAGAAGTTGTTTGGTTTGGGTTTTTTTTTAATCAGTTGCTTTAGGATTCAGAAGAAAGAAAGAGATAATGAAATACAAGTTTTACATGCCAAAGTTTCCAGGTGCCCAATGTCCTGTTACCGAGACGCTGAACAAACAGCCTGCAAACACGATCCCCTGCCTTTGTTCTGCCAGCTGGAAACCTCAGGTCACCCTGCACTCGGACACCACCACGGATCAGGTCCTCAGAAGGAGGCAATATTCAACTAAGCAAAGTGCTCCTTTCATTGGACAAAGGATACCAAAAAAGGGACCTGAAGTTTTTTACTGAATTAGTGGGGGTTTTTTTTGGTTCATGGAGGAACATTTTCTGTGGAAAGGTCTCTGCCTATGCAAGTGACTCAGCTCCACAAACAGCACCAGTGATTCATTACAGCGGCTGGTGACCTGTGTGGTGCAGAGTCTCTTCCTCACCAGGAAACAGCCTATAATAAATGACATCAGCAACATGATTCAGTCGGTAGGACCATGGATGGCAAGTCTCCCACTCAGGTGCTCACTCCAGATTTCCATTCCCGAGCCAGCTTTTCCTTCAGCTGTTAGGTCCTCATGAAAGGACTGGCCCTTGGTGCAGCAAGATGCCCAGCACAGTGGAAACTCTAAGCTGGGCTGTAACACAGACACCAAAGTGACAGCACAATAAATTCACCCCTTTGACAGAGTTCAAACCACTTCCCTGAACTTTCCATGAATACAAACACACACACACAAAAAACCATTACTGAAAGGAAATTAAATGAGCCAACCATCAAAGGTAAAAGATGATCCTTCACGGAATTACTTTCTCACAACTACACGTCTCAGGTTATATGTCCCAGTCCAGCTCCAATTGGAAACTTCTTATCAGGTCATTAAAACAAATCAAACTAGGAGACGAGGAAGATTTCTAATGCAGTCTGAGAAACGGTGAGAGTGCATTGAAAAAGTCATTCTCTGTCTTCAGGTCAAATATCCAAATACCCAGCAGCTCTCCAGGTCTTCATGTTTCAAGTTTGTCTGAATCACAGAATGGTTTGGGTTGGAAGGGACCTTTCAAGCTCATTCCCCTGCAGGGAGCAGGGACATCTGCAACTAGAGCAGGGTGCTCAGAGCCCTGGCCAACCTCACCTGGGATGGTGCCAGGGATGGGGCAGCGACCACCTCTCTGGGCAGCCTGGGCCAGGCTCTCACCACCTTCAGAACAGAATATTTCTTCCTTGTCTCCAGTCTAAATCTCCCTCTTTTAGTTTAAAACCATCACCCCTGGTCCTGTCCCAACAGGCCCTGATCAAAAGATTGTCCTCATCTTTCTTAATAGACCCCTCTTAAGTGCTGAAGGGGCCTCAATCTTGCAGATAATTTCCTCACAAACAGACGAAAGTCGTCTCAAACAAAAAAACTGTTATCCTATTCAATTTAAATATAAATCTTTAAAAAAATGCCCGTTTGATGAAAAAAAGCACATTAAGCCAAGCTGGGAAGGCTCTTTTTCTCCTTCTGTGATTGCCACTGTACTTCAAGGCTGCTGTGATATTCCTGCTACTGAAGCATTGTGCAAACCACAGAACAGACCCAGCATGGAAAGCCAGTTAATTCATGTACAATTTTTTCCTATTCCTGCCCAGATAATGAAATTAATCTCTTTAGAGTCCATCTCACAACTAAAGCCCATCCTGTGGACCAGAAGACCACAGCCCACTACAGTCCTATGCAGACACTGTCAGGTTTTCTTATCTCCCAGCATCCGTTTTCCCCTTCTGCTGCTCAGTCATATCAGTGTTTATGCAGTTGCACAAGGCAGTCTGATATACAGAAGAAAAACACTATATAAAAACAAGAATAGGTGTAGCTTTAAACTTTTTTCAGCTTGAAGACCCCTAAAACCTAGTGGAAGATCAGCTCCTTCTTATGCATAGCTCAGCCTACAGACATCAGTCCTACTTGACTTAGTTACCTTCTGCTGAAACTTGATGGTTGTGTAGGTGGATTGAAGCAGGTCCCTTTAAATCCTTTGTTGTGCTTGCACAAGTGGAAAACAGCTCCTATTAAAAAAAAAGGTCCCCTCTGTTTGCCAAGCAGTGTGTAGAGATTATGAATCACTAAATGGCAGCCACGTGTCAGCAAAAGTAGCAGGAAGTGTCTTGCATTTGACCTTTATTTATAGTAGCAAGAGAGCATCACAGCATATAGTTACAATGATCTAATTATCCTCGCTCACCAAGAAACATCGGATTGGTTGCCTGCATAATATGTTTTTTCCATTTAAAAGAAAAAAAAAAGGTATAATATCTGGCCAGTTGTCATCAGTCTGGAGGAGCTCCGAGAAAGCCCTTTCTGTTTGTCACCTTGGTGTGTCTGAAGGCAGAGGACTTCTTTAGAGGTTTTCTTCTGGGATTGGAATGGAATGAGGGACTCGAAAGCAAGACCGCTTGACAAACCTGTTGATGGCTCTTTCAGCACGTCTCTCTTGTTCAATACACACCCTTGTTGTACAGAGTTGAGCTGCGAGTTGGGGAAGCAGCGAAGTGCTGAACCCTCTCCTCACTGTACATGGGGAATTTGAGACATACGCTGATTTTTCCATATATCCCACGCATCAGAGAGCGTTACTGAATCAAGACAAAGTACCTCTAGGCTGCTATCCAGTGGAGAGCCTGGAGATGTGCTTGAATTATGCAGTGGTGTCAGTTGTATGAATTTTCTGGCTCATAGTTCGTAAGTAAGTTTCAGTAGCATCTGGTGCATGTAGGCAACTCACTGGGGTTGTGCAGGTGACTCAGCCTTGGTTTGCCCATCTATGGCCCTTTCTATGCAGAGACAACACATGTAGATGCCTCAGCCTTGAGTTGTCCATAAGCCCCATTCCAAACAGGGCAATAATGCACCACACAAAGAACTGAAACCTGAGCTGAGCCTTGCAGTTCCTCAACAAATGGTATATCCTGGGTATCAGTTCAAGTCACTATTTGGTGTCCTGAGAAAGTAACAGAAGGAGAACCTGGAGGGCTTCAGTGGTTGTTTCAGCTGACAACTTTTGTGTATCCAGACATAATCCAACTGGGCATAGTTTTGCCACAACCACCCTGAAGGGTTTCAGCCACAACCTTGTGTATTCAAACTGTATAATCAGTCACATAAATCAGAGGATAAAAGCTTAGATTTTGGGAGTCACCTCTCCAACACTCACCTTTGTGGTGACCCTTTCCCCTTGGTCAGGACATTGGCCAAGGTGACTTTTCTAAGATTGAGAACCCTTAACCTGATGTAGTAAATGAATATTTAACATGCTGTAAGTTTGCAAACACAGTTGATTAACTAAGACATGTATAATACTTAACATGCCTAATTTGTTATAGTGCACCCTCACATTTAACTTGTAATAGTGCATTCTTCCACTGTACCCATAAACCCCTGTATTAGTGGCATGTTAGACTTCAAATAGATGGTTTGCTTAGGCCTTACAGTTAAACCAGTGAGTTCAAATAAATCATGTGCTTAAACTTCACAGTCCAGTCTCTTTTTGCCACATAAGTGTAGATACGTTGTCGTGGAGCTGTGGTGCTGAGGGACATGGTTTAGTGGTGGTCTGGCAGTGCTGGGTTAATGGTTGGGCTTGATGATCTGAATGATCTTTTCCAACCTAAATGATTCTATGGTTGTGTAAGTGGCTCACCTGGTGCTTCCTTGTATGCCAGAGAACATTTTGGTACTGCCAAGTGTGGCAGACACTTGGTGAGTTAAATTAATGGCTCCTTGCATTAGAAGGATGTTCTTTGTTCCCCACTGTCCGGTTTGTCCCTGTACAATGGGATAGTGTTGTGCCAGGTTAGGGAGTTACATCTGCTCTTAGAAGGATCTGCTGCCATGAAGGGAGAAGACCTGCATGGCCATGGGTGATGTTGAAGGTGAGAAACAAGAGTGAGATGATCTCCTGGTAAAGTCATCTCAGCCTAAGCAATGTCTATGTTTTATAGTGTGGGCATCTCGAGAGCCACACACTGGGTCATGCAATGAGGTGGGTGAGAGGTGCATGTTGGGACATATTAGGAGCACCCAGCATGTCCAGCCATGTGACAGAAACAGCATCTGTTGCCCAGAAAGGATCCCATGAGCATAGATCCCTGCTACTAACAGGGACACAGCACCACTGCCTCCCTCCCACTTAGGTCTAGCGATGAAGGCAACCTCCTGTGTCTGGTACATCTGAGGAGAGCAGGAGGGCAACTGGGGTGCTTTTCTCAGAGGAAAGCAAGAGTGAGCTGGGGTCCTGAGCATAAAGGTTAGTCCCTTGGGTTCCCCAGACCCCTACCCTGATGAGGAATGGTGGTGATCACCCTCTTACCTCTAGCCTTAGCCAACATAGAGCCAAGACTGAGACAGGCTTTGTCCTGTGTGACTATCTGAGCCCTGCAACTAGGTCCCCACAGGTGCCAGCTAGCAGCACTTAGAAGAACCAAAACCATGCCAACCAGCCCCTCTAATCTCTGCCAGCCACTGCAATGTGACAAGCTACCTTTCCGCAGAGCTGTCACTGAGGCATCCAGGAAGGAGATCACAGAGAATGGTCTAATCACGCTATCGATCACCATGTGCTGGCTTTCCCATGCCCACCACACTCTCCACCTGAAAGGTCAAACCTGTAAGGAAAAGCGAGCACCAGTCTCTGCTTCTCCATGATCTTCCTCTGTCCTCTTCTGGGGTGCTCTCCATTATCCTCAAGACAAAGGTAGGCCAGCATCCCTCACCTGTCCACAGCCTGGTATCCATCCTGTGGTGAGCGCTGATGCAACCTCACAAACCAGCTCAGCCTCACCATGCTGGGCAACTCTGCTTCTCCTTCCACCTTTTTTTAATTAAAGCTCTTGTAATCAGATGGAGGTCTCCATTCTGCTTTAGATGTGGGTCAGGGGTGGAAGAGCAGCCTGTTTCTTTCTCTCAACCATTTGGTCTCCCTGTCTGGTCAAACCAACTCAGCAAGAAACTAAATGTTTGATGGTAAAATGACACTGACTTTAGTTGGTGGCCACTCCCAGAGGTGGCATGTATCAGCAGAATCAAGCCTTTAATCATACTGTTCTTCAAGGATTCCCCTTGTACCCCTCAAATTCCTTTGTGTCTCTTTCCTACACTCTCCTCCCTCTGTTTTGTCTGGTTTAAGATTACACCGATTGCTCTTCAGGTCAAGACTGGGCTGTTGCAGAGATCCAGTCTCTACCCAGCACGCTCAGCTTTCTGGAAATCCTTTCCCCATGTCTGCAGCAGTGTAATGGAGGGTGTCACCTCAGTGACTGTCTCCAAACAGCCCCAGCACCATCTGGATCTCACCCACCTCATCTGAGGGCTCCAGCTGTGACTTCACGTCAGGTCTGCACCACAACTGCATTCTTGGAAAGGGCGCACGCACCCTGACATTGGGTTGCTGCAGCAACCATGCTTGACATCACCTTTCCTCACGTCCACTGCTGTCATGCAAGACATTGTGAAAGCCTCCTTGGCACTGTCAGGCAGCTGCATATTTAGATGCTGGGGGGAGGACTGCTATTCAAAACCAGGAGCGTGAGGAGCAGATGTGTCCTGCCTCCAGAAGAGCAGGGTCAGAGGGAAGCACGATCCACCCAGCAGAGCATCGAACATGGAGCCACAAAGCAAAACCAACAAGCAAATGAAAGCCCATGGTTCCAGGGGGCTGGAGCCTGCTGCCTCCATCTGCAGAAAGGAGCAGGTGCAGGGCTGGCTTGGCAGCACCAGGACATTCTCCAGAGCTCTCTCTGGCTGGCTCCACGGGGTCTTGCTACTCCATTATGAAATCCCTCTTTCAGGCAGGACCCTGGGGACAGAGCTGGGAGCAGCATCACCATTCAGCCCACGTACACCAGCAGAGTGGAGCCACTGTATAGACACCATCCTCAAATGACTTGGACGTCCCTGCAGGAGGTGAGTCGTGGAGCTTGTTCCAGACCTCCTGTGCAGGTGCTGACAACCCACGTCTCTTACTTTTTGGTGGTAACTGTGACCATTTTACAACCAGAGAAGACTCTGGATGTCAGAATTCACAGTTTTTTATCAGGTACCATAAAACTTGTCATTTCCATGTTGATACCTTATCCACCTGAGATGTTTCCAGGACAAGGAGCATTGCCAGCTCACACCTTGTCATCAGGAGTGTCCTGATCTTCAGCATCCTTCCTAAAGCCCATCCTTGAAGTTGCTCAATTAGAGGGGAAACCCACATTATATGATGTGACATACATGCCAGAATCCCTTTAATTTTCCAGCCTGCAGCCTGGCAGAGTTTGAAGGACTGACTTATGAGTTTGAAGGAATAACTTCTGGAGCCTTCCTGCAATCCTTCAAGGAGCACATGAATTTTCAAGCAAGAACATTTGTTGTTTCCATGGAGTAGGTTTCTGGCTAACTAAGCCAGGAGTGCTTCGTTAACATGAAACATTAAGATCTCCCTTGTTTGAAAAGCAGCAGAATCTCAGAGGAGTTTGGAGGCCAACACAAGGATCTGGAGGGCAGCTTCACGGGCAGTTATCACCAGGTCTCTTCTCTGCTCCACTAAACAACATACAGAGGAGAAAGAGAAGAGGACCCAACCTGACTTTCAGTCAGGGAGAGCTACTACAGACCTCACACAGGAGGCAAAAGAGAGACAACCCTGCAGCTTCCTTCTTCCAGCCATGGATAAAGACTGTGGACCTTCCCAAGCCCTTTCAGCCTCACCCTGCAGGGACAGAAAGAGAATGCGAAGAAGAACATGTAGTTCGATATGTAACAGAGCTGATAATGCCCAATGACCTCGCATGGATTTGTGCCTTGTGGTCCCATTCTGGTACAAGTTGGCTACAAACTTCTAAAAGTTTGATACCTGTGAATCTTCTATCTTTCTACATATGAAATCTGGTGGAAGTTGGTTGAATGCTTCAATGGAAGTTGAAGTAGAGAAGGCCACAGATTAAGCCAGGCCTCTCTTCCATACATATGCAAAATGTGCTCACAGAAGTTATGTTTCCTTAGGAGATCAAGATAAAGCCATCACCATGATGGACATCCATGGGAACAAGCTCAGTAGAGACAGGGGAACCAGGAGAAAGGGAAGAAAGCCAAGAGTGACAGGTTATTCAGGTCTGGGATGAGGTTACACCCAAGAGATGGGCTGGACAGCATGACACAGTCATGTTTCTTAACTCCACCTCACTTCCCAGCCTGCTTCACACCATGCAGACCCAGTCAAACTGCTTGAGAATTTTCCAGACAAATATTTTTAACCCATCAGGATGTGCAGATTTGTGGAATGATGGACATTTCACAGAAAAACATTGCATCTGATCTCCATCAGATGATGGAGAACAGACAGGGAGGTGTTTCCATGGGACAAGACAATTTCCCATGAGGAACCTGACTGCCAGTTTGTGTGATGGGGTGAGGAACTCCATACAAGTCAACACCTTCATACTTTTCATGGAGCCAGGCTTGTAGGTTTGCAGTCAGGATCTCAGGCTGATGACTTGATAAGCTCAAGGATTCTATAAAAGTCCCTCTTATAGCTCCTAGTCAAATATAGGGATAAACTTGGCAGCTTATGGCTCTGGGGCAGCTCATTACAGGTGCAATCCCAACTCACATTATCTCCAGGCTGTTGGACTGTCCTTGGGGGATCCTCACAGCCCCATCAGTCAGGCAGCCCAAGGAGCCATCCAGTCAAATGACCTAATCAGACCTAACTGTTTGAATTGCTTGAGGTCATTGCTCCTTCTTTTACCCCTAGAAATCCCTGCAGCCACCATCTGAAACCAGCATAGTAGTTGTTGGCTTGAAATAGCAGCTTTAAAACTGGGAAGAATCAGCTCCAGCCCTTAATGCTGGGTCCTGGGGTCCACATTTGCGTCTGGAGCTCAGCTTTGGCAAAGCCTTAGACAAAAATATTTTGAGATTTCCATTTGGGAGGGAAAAAGCATATTTCTGTAGCCAGCGAGGACATAAATGAAATTTACCCTTCCAAGGAATTTCTAGCGCTGACTACTCATGCTCTGACAGCCCAGAACCCATCAAACTCATCTGATGGACATGCCTTTCTATGAGATATATGGTCCCATGAAACTACATTTCTGATGTGGTAGAAATCCACTGTTTCTTGATCTCAAGGTCAAGGATTATCAACTCCGACCAACAATTTCACGTGTACAGAAGAAGCACAAGTGAGAGGACAGTGACCCACAACCATCAGCTGTGTGAAGCTTGAGAAGGAACACATTCAAGGTGGTCCATAGAATCATAAAATCAGACCCTCAAGATCATCATGTCCAACCATTTCTCCCAGTCTTTATGTTCTTCTTCCTCCTACTCCTTCCCCTACTCCTTTTTCACCTTTTCCTCCTCCTCTTCCTCTTTTTATTCCAGCTTTTATTCTTCTATTCTTTAGCTAAACAATTCCTCCTGATTTTTTTCATGCTTTTTCTTACTTTTTACCTTCCCATGTTTGTCTCCATGTTCCTTTTCCAATCTTCTCATCCAGTTCCTCCTCCTTTTCTGCAAACTCCTCCTCCTACTCTTCCTCCTACTCTTGCCTCCTGTTGCCTTCCTGCTCCTCCTGCTGTTGCCTCCTGTTGCTGTCTCTTCTTCTTCCTTTTTATTCCTGTTGCCTCCTCCTCTTCCTGTGCACAGTCTTTCTCTCCTAAAGAAACTCCTGCACCTTGGAGTCTTGATATGGTCTTGATAGCACCATTTATTGGTCTTGAGTTTGCAGATGAAATCCCAGAGGCTTGATCTGGGACTGCTGCATGTTATTTTTCAGTCAGATCAAGCCCATAGCTTCTCCCATAGGATAAAGAGTTGGTGTCTTCCCTCAGGATGGATATGAGACAAAGCAGCAGAGCATGAGTCCAGGAGAGCCAGGCTTGCTCTTCCTGCTGCTGTTGAATTGCCAAGAGAGTTGGTGGCCACTTCCCTTCTAACTCCCCCTCCATATCACTTAGCTACAGTGCCAGATAAGAACTCATGCTTGAATAGGCTGGTGGCACAATTAAAAGGGCCCAGGAGAGACACAACATTTTAGATTTTAAGTTACTCAGAACAAGAGAATAATGAAAAACTGTAAAGGAATATGAAGGGAAAGTCACTGCTCATTTTGGGATGTCATCCCTGAAACTGTGACTACAGTGGTTTCCTCACACCCTCATACTCTGGATTTGCTGACAGATCAGGGAACACTGCACAGCGATGGTGTTATAGATACCTCCAGGAGGCATCTCACATCATGTAGTAATCACTTGTGAGGTGTGTATCTACACACACCGTCTATATACACATATATTCACCTGTCTTGGAATCAATGAACATGTTAGGTTGGAAAGTACCTCTGGAGGTCTGTGATCCAACATCCTGCTCAGAACAAGACTAGTTAGCTCAAGCTGCTCAGGGTCTTCTCCAATTCAGTTTTGAATTTCTCCAAGGATGGAGATTCGTCCACCTGTTGGTGCCCTGGTTGTGTGTTTGACCATCCTCACAGGGAAGAATTATGACCTTGTATGTAACTGGAATTTCCCATGTCACAGCTTGTGCCCACTGCATGTTGCCCTTCCACTGTCCACCTCCAAGACAGCTCTTCTTTATCTTCTCTACACCCTCCCATTAGGTAGCTGTGAATGGCAGTAAGGTATCATCTTGCCCTACCCTTCTGCTGGCTGAACAAATCCTGCTCTCTCAGCTTCTCCTTTTATCTCATGCACACCTGATCATCTCAACAGCCTCCACTGGGCTTGCTCCAGTACATTGATGTCTGTCTTTTACCAGGGAGACCAAAACGGGACACAGTAGCTGGATGTGTCTCACAAGGGTTGAACAGAAGGAAATAATCCCTTCCCTCAGCCTGTGCTCTTTCTATTGCAACGTTATTTGTATCACTGCAAGAGCACACTGCTGGCTAATGTCCAACCTGCTGGCCACCTCCAGGACATTTTATGCAAGGTTTGGTGGTTTATATTTTTGAGCCAGGAAACTCATGGCCAGCAGTACATTTATATCCACCTATAGTGTCTACATCCATCACTAAACTCAAAAAACAGGGTGGTTGTGGCTGCTCCCCAGAGAGGGAGTCAGGGACCCTTCCCATTCTCCTGATGGGAACTGCCCTTCCTTCCCCCTGTCACTGCTCCCACTGCTCCCATTGCAAGACAACACACGGAAACCCCCAAAGCAAGCCAGGCCCCGACAGCCAATTACCCTGTTTCAGCCTCTCTTTGCAAATGAGGGCCTTACAGGTCAACTATCCATATGTCCAGTCACATTTGTTGAGTGTGAGTCCTTTCTCAAGGGTTTAGACCTTCACATTTCACTCTGTAAAATGAGGCCATGGGCTTTTTCATTGCAAAAGGCCAAATAGATCCTTTACACCCCTTGAACATGCTACAAATGATCTAATTAATTTGGACTATCTCTGTGCAGCCAAAGTCACCCTCTTAAGGAAGCAGATTCTGGTCTCCAGGCTAAATGCCATGGGCTCCTGTCTATATTATCCACCTGGAATAAACTAACTCTATGTCCATTCTGAACTGTGCTGGCTGCAAGTCTCTTCTGGGTGCCCTGATCCTTCTGTGCACAAAATAAAATTTTTTTTTTTTTTTCAGTTCAAAGACCTTGTGAAGTCTGTGACAACCCAGCAGAGTGGTGTCCAGGGTGTGTGTTGAGTACCCTTGGACATATGGTCATGGCAGATGGTGCAAGACATACTGGGATAGTGCTGGAGGAGACCCCATAGGTTGTCTAGATCCAGTCTACAACTTGGATGCTTTAAGTCACAATGCCCTAATGAGGCAGTGAGGCGTATGGAATGAAGTCACAGGCTGCACACAGCTGCGACCACAGGTTCCTTAGCTTCTCAGCACAATCCCAGTGCTGACAAACATAGTCCAGGACAGCACTTCTTAATGGTTATTCTGTTAGTGCCCATAATAAGCTGCAGTTCACAGCCATCGCCATGCTCAGGGCATCGCTAATCTCACTCTGGGGACCAGGTCCCTACCCTCAGGACTGCTTCAGCAGCTGCATCTACTGCTGGGAGATTAACCCCCAGCCTGGCTGTCCCAGAGGTCCTGCCAATGCACACACAGAGCACATACGTGCTCTGCAGGGCACCTACACACCATTACTTGTCCTCTTACCATACGGAGTGGAGATACACCTGGTCTCCTAGGCAGCTGGGCATCTGCCCCTCACCTCTTCTGCAAGCCAAACCACTCCCTCCTGCAACTACCTCCCTACCCCCAAATACAGCATTTACCTTGCTCTTAAAGTTGGCAAGCCCATGTTACTGGAGGTCAGGCTTTTTAAACACCAGCTGCAGTGTTTGTCTTGCTTTTCTGTCAAAGAGACAGTTTCAGCATGTACAGCACTTCCTCTTCTGAGACATTTGAGGACAGAGACTGTGACCTTTGGCTGCTGTTTGGGTTCAGCAGCAGAAGCAGCAGTCCCAGGGGTGAGTGAGTTGAAAGAAAAAAGCCCTCTTCATCCCTTCCATCTCTTTATGGACAAACTCAGCCCAAAGTAAGCAGCCAGCTGCGGGTGAAACATCCAGCTTGGCCACTCCAAGGGAGACTTTCTCCATGCAGACCACAGCTGAAGCAGTAAAGTGGCTCAGCACTGTCTTAAGCACAGGGGTAAAGCCCAACCCCATCCTCTGGGCCTGGGCAACATTTAGGTTCCATGTCTGACTTTTATATGGCTAAAAGTAAGGGAAATTAATCCCAATGGAAAGTCTTTGCATATAACTATGAAATAGTACCTACCACAAAGTACCATTTCTACCAGGGTTTTTATCGATATTCATCTGTTGCTGAAGCCTTTCTGTCCCCTTCTCTAGCAGGAGTCATTACACTTTTTATCAGGGCAGTATAAGCCCAAAGGTTCAGGAAAATGTTGGAAAGGTCAGAAGGAAAGCCCCAGGTTTGGACTTTAGATCAGAAACTGGGGAGGCTGAACACCCCCAAAGACTTTCTGGGTCAGCAGAAGGGACAGAATACACAGCCTGGCAGACTCATCCCCTTCCTGCAGCAGAGCCCACCATGGATAAGAGAGCACTCACGTAACATAGGAGTGTCTCTGGGAAGCTTTTCCTGGCAGTTACAGCATAGTGAAGCAAGATTACATCCCTTTGACCAAAGACATTTATAAAGTTGCTGATGAAAATGGAAGTGACTGCAGAAGGCCAAAAAGCACCATCTGCCTTGGCAGAGCCTATCAGGACTTGAAGTGGTGCAGTCTGGCTTCTGGCTAAGATGTAAAACCAAATTCTTCTCTAGATTGAAAGAAAACAAGAGGAAATTACCATCTTGAGAGGCATGACTGTCTTTCAGCTCTGCCCCAGGTCAGCTGAATTTGTGAGGACTCGACATTTTTGTAGCCCTGGCCAGACATGCATGTGCACACACACACAGAGTCACATGCAGATGTCTACATCAGCCAAAGGATTCAGATCTCACTTAAGCACCAAAGCAAGAGCACAGATTTTGAGCACGATGTGTAACAAAGGTGACAACTGCAAACCATGACAGCCTTTGGACCATGTTTTCAGACCATATCAGTGTCCTACTCACCCTACACAGACCAAACTTGTCAGTCTGGCTACTTAGGTTGATACCTAATAAGAAAATGTGGCCTCAGCAGAGGAAGTGGATTCTTTTCCAACATTCAGACTAAGAGGTTCTGCCTGAGCAGTAACCAAACAGCACATTCCCTGTTCCAGCTTGCACCCCTTGGCCCTTGTCCTGTTATTGGACATCACTGAGAAGAGCCTGGCTCCATCCTCCTGATACTCAATAGACAGAGAGGAGATGGCATGGGTAAAACCGGGGTTGGGCACTGGGAAGGGGGTACATGTTTATGTTTTACTATTGCTGAGGTACTCAGACACAAGGGAAGGCAAGTGCCTTCAGGTCCCAAAGGTGCTGCATGATCTGCCTGATGCTTCTGGTCCACACAAGGCTGGAGAAGGAGGTAACAAAAGCTTCTTATGTGCCTCAGCTATAAAATGAGTACTTGCTCAAAACTGCAACTAGAGAAATGGAAAAGCTTGGCCTAAGCCCTGTTGAGATTACTCTTTTGGATTGGGATGAGGAAAACAATGAAATGTTCATCACAAGCACCCTTGTTGCAGGTGACCAAAGTCTAATATAGATGCAGTTAGACCTACCCACACCAGGAAGGTGCCCATTGAATCCAGAGTCCCACTGTGAAGGATCCACAGCTAATCCACAGATGCAGGTTAAATAAAGCACGTTGACCTGGTATTGAAAGGTTTGGAGAGCATGGTGAGAATGAAATATTAAGCACACAGGGATGGCACAAAACAGTTTCTAAGCTATTTTATGTATTGTCTCCTTGGAGGTAACTTACTCCCCACCTGCAGAACCTCTGGCCAGTAATTAATCTTAGCATCATATCCACCAGAAGACAGGGGAAACTCCCACAGCATCCCACCAAAACTCCTGCAGCATCCTCACAAGTCCTGAGACCTAAAAGGTAATGGGGGCCCTAACCTGCCATTCAGGTAGAAAAATGTGGGACCATCAGAACAGGCATCAAGGTCCCTTCATCCCAGTGACTTGTCTTTGGCCATGGCCAAGAGTGGATGTCTAGAGAAGAGTGTCAGAGTACATCAAATAGTTTGAGATACTCCCCCCAAAATATCCAGTCATCTTCCAATGATTTGTGGCTTCCTGTGTCATAGTGTTTTCATATCTAATTACTGTAGTGAATTTCTCTTCCATGAATTTATCTTGTTGATTTATGAATCCCCATTGATTTTCAACATCCGCAACATCCTGTTGCAAGGAGTTCCATGGGTTAATTATACACCGGGAGCAGAACCACCTCCTCTTGTTTGTTTTGGATTTGCAACTTCTGGTTTCAGCTGATGTCCTGTAATTCCTGTACAGATAGAGATGGTAAACGAACCTCATACCCTGTCCACCCTTCTCATACCACTCAGTGATTTATACTCCTCTGTCATAACCTTTATATGTCTCCTTTCCAGCTGGATGAGTCCTCATCTACTTAGTGATATGGTAGCTACTACCAAGTTTTGAGCATCATGGTGTCCTCAGTCTTTTCCAACATTGCTTTGCGTTCACTTGCCTTCTGAGGCCAGGGAACCATCTTTCAGATACTCCCTAAAAGAGGCCATGAGTAGCTGAGGCCCCTTCTCGTGAGGATGTGTCTATCCCATATGGGCTCAAAACAAGGGGCTGCCAAAACTGTGAAATATGGAAGCCCTTCAGGCCAAAGCAGCTCTAACAGCTCTAGTAACACATTTCTTATTGCTTCGCTGAGGAGATAGGAGTCAGCAGGCAGAGGCTACAGATGGTCTTGGAGGGTTGCATTTTCTGAAAGGGGAGAAAGTTGCCAATATTTTGGGGTTAGACTCCAGAGATAGTGGGGAGAACATCCTCTGGGTCTAGAAGAAGCCCCAGCAATGCTGGGAGGGCTTGGAACCCCTCTGCTGGGAGGCCAGGTTGGGAGAGCTGGGGGGGTTCAGCCTGCAGAGGAGAAGGCTCTGGGGAGACCTTCTGGGGGCCTTTCAAGATTTGAAGGGGCCTGTCAGAAAGATGGGGACAGACATTTTGTTGGGACAGGACAAAGGGTGATGGTTTTAAACTAAAAGACAGGAAATTTATACTAGAGAGAAGGAAGACATTTTGGGCAATAAGGGTGATGAGAGCCTGGCCCAGGTTGCCCAGAGAGGTGGTCGCTGCCCCATCCCTGGCACCATCCCAGGTGAGGTTGGCCGGGACTCAGAGCACCCTGCTCTAGCTGCAGATGTCTCCACTCCGTGCAGGGAGTTGGACAAGATGACCGTCAAAGATCCCTTCCAAAGCAAGCCATTCTAAGATGCAGTGATTCTATGGTTCTGTGATTCTATGAAAAATAGCAGAGGAGATCTGAATTTCTGCCAGGTTATTTCCTGAATTAAAGCCAGGAGGATAGCTGACATGACAGTGCAGAGATCTCTGAGCAGGGGTATCCTCCAGGAACCTCTCCCTATTCCCTTTCCATCCGTGTTAGCACAGGTGCTGGTCAAACCACCTGCAGCACCCATGTTGCTGAGGAAGCGATGTCGTCGCTGCTGAGGGCAGGGCAGAGCAGATCTCACATGTGCTTCACTGGGCAAACCGTCGTCTCTCCCTGATGTTTGCAAACTCAGCAGAGAGAGGAATGAGCCCCAGAAGGCCAGGCTCATTTTACAAATGCTGACATACAAGGAACCACAAACAGCCAAGGCAGGAGGCCCCTGGGAAGCATTGCTGAGTCTGTTGATCCCAACCCACAACGTGGGAAGGTGGGACATGTAAGAGGACTTTGTGAGCATTTTCTGCCCCTGATCGCAGACATCACAAACTTGCAGAGCTGGTGTGAGACCATTTCACTCATCTCCCTGCTTCTTTGATGTTATCAGAGCATCTAGAGAGGTGTTCACAGCACAGAACTGCAACGTGTTCAGGGGTGTACAAACACGGACAGCCCTTCCTATGAACACAGCTAAGCCTTTAAGAGGCTCAAACTGAACTACAAAATCACTAGCAGATCTTGTTTGAGACCAGCTGGTGTTGGCTGGCAATAACAGCCTGCCTGCCATGAAAACATCCGTCTGTCTCCCCAGCATCTATGTGTCCTTTCTAGGCAGCATCCCACAGCTTTGACTGTCTGGGACACCCCAGGGAACCAGAGTCATTTCTATTATCACAACTCCAGCAAAAGATGTTTAAATTAGAGACACTTCCTAATTCCAGGTTCATTCAAAACCCCATAAGCGCAGGACTTGAGTACCTTTGGTCACATACCATCAGTAGACACTAAAAGGAACAAAAGTGAGTATAAAGAGGAATCATAGAATGGTTTGTGTTGAAATGGACCTTTAAAGGTCATCTAGCCCAACCCTTGTCCTGTCCCAACAGACTCTGCTCAAAACTCTGTCCCCATCTTTCTTGTAAGTTCCCTTTTTAAAGTCCTGAAAGGCCCCCAGAAGGTCTTCCCAGGTGGAGCCTTCTCCTCTGCAGGCTGAACCCCCCCAGCTCTCCCAGCCTGGCCTCCCAGCAGAGGGGTTCCAG
>JANHGN010014402.1:12296-70936 GCA_024605025.1 Megaceryle maxima
AATATATTTCAGCTAACTGAAAGGTATGGGATTCAAGGCTGTCCAGGGTTCTTTATTGCAAAATAGCAGTCAGTTTATTTACTGACAGACATTTCTATCAAGTAATACACAGGGAATGTGTACAGCATATATGGAGATGGACAAGCAGATTATGCTGAGCTACCTGAGATAGGTATCCTGCTTCTTTTAGCAGCTATATATTTCAGACTTGGTAAGGATCAAATTCTTCTAGGTGATAAAGAATGGCTGTGGAATAGAAATGAGTCTTTACTGTTACATAGTTAATACTCTCTCCTAATTAACTTCACACTCCTTTGCCTTCCTTCATAGCTTTTCACAAGATTAGCTCATTAGTTGTGCCACAACTTTCAACCAGAGTTCACTGGACAACTGAATGACGGAAAATCAGGTTTTTATGCCCAGTTTATATAGTAATATTATTTTTTTAGCAAACATTGTTTTCTTATTGGGTATTGGATTTATGTTTGGTATATAACTGATGGTACATCTCTGTTGTGTTGTGTTTGTCAAATAACATAGTTACTTCATGTGTGTCCTGAAAACCATATTCAATGAAGTTTTAAGACCTTCTAGAACAATTTTTTTGCTTGAATATCGTTTCAGGTACCTTGTTCCCTTAGCCCTGTCACAGGGTCTTTCAGGCAGCTGAGCCATTGAGAAGTGGATTTCAAATCCTAGTATCATGCTCCAAAACAGAAGACAGAATTTGCTGGCAATCTGCTTTTATACTAAAATTCAAAGTATGCAGGTGTGCATGCAGTAAGTTTCATACAAACAGTAATTGGGTAATTAACCTCTTCCTCCTTCTCACCCATCTTTGAACATTGGCTTCCTACTTACCTCAGAAAGACTCATGAATCTTAGGAGGGTTATATAAAATAAGGCAAAAATTAAGAAAATAAAATATTCCTAAATTCACCAGTAAAAATATAGGTATGTTGCCAGAATCATCACAAAGTTGGTATGCCAGGGTCATACACCACAAAAGCAGATTATCAAAAGGAAGACCCCAAATTCTTTAAACATTTTCTTGTATCTCCAAGTTGCAGAATATCTTCTCATTGCACTATAGCCATATATAAACATGGACTTTTTCAACATCTAGGCAAGTCCAGCATCCCTTGCCTGATCATTTGTTAACATATATTTTTGCCTTGACTCATTTTCTTCACTCTTTTAATTTTGTATTAATAAAAATTAATCTGGTCAGGCATAAGCAGTAGATATCCCAGGAAATGGTGTATCTAAAGTTAACATATTTCTGATATGGCAGCATGATTTTTGGTTGATTTGCAGGGCAGGTGGCTTTCAGATAATATGGGAACACCACAGAGTAATAGATACTTCTAAACATCAGCAGTTTAATCCAAGCCCTATCAAAGTAAGGAGAAAGACTCCTATTAATTTCAGTAGTTCTTTGGTTTTTATTATTGCAGGATCAACTACAGCTCAACTTTATGTTTTAAATTAGATGCATGCTATGTTGTTATCTGAGAAAGTTGCCTAGGTCACTGATTTTGAGAAGATGCAAGCACATTAATAGCAATACACATGTGGAAAGTCTTTTAAGAGCACACAAGTGCTTAAGAACTTTGTACACAAGTAAGTACTTGAAATAATGAAAAATTGTTAATTGCCTTTTCTTAATGATTGTTCTGGTTTAAGATGACCACGTTAGACTTAACAATAAATCTGTTAAAAAATAATAATAAAAAAAAAAATCACAGGAAAAGGACAAAGTTCAATATCAGCCTTGGGTCCAATGCCATATAACAGATGCAAATCTATTAGGTTTCTCAACACAGACATTATTCTAACAAGAGTTGGCTGCAGAAATTCTGTGGTAGCAAGTGTACAGGAAAAAAGTAGCTCCAGATTCTAATAAAATACTTCATACTGTAAGAAAAATCTTTATTTGAGGAACTGTCTGTTTTGTCATTAGTATAATTTATAACAACTGACATAAAGATACTCTCCATTGGACCTTGTTCAAACAATTTAAAATCACTTCTCTTGCCTTAAACAAATAAACCCTTGTCATAATACAGTCAAAGGTCTTGTGATGCTCTCATTCAATACAGTAATCTTTATATATAATCCACTGTACATGAGTTTGCATGGCTTTTAGAAATAATTTTCCTTCAATGTGGAAATTTTAAAAATAGCAATTAACTAGAAAAGCTTCATAGATTACAAATAAAGAAACCAAGTTTGCCCTCTCATCAGGTATACAAATGGTACTGGAATTGATAAACACCATTGAAGATGCAAATAATTTTGAACTGTTGAAAGTTAACTCATAATTACACACATAATAGCTAGATCATGTTTTTCATTTGTCTTCCCATTATGTCTATCAATAGAGTACTCCAAACAGCTGTTATCAGAGTGCAATAAATAAATAAATAAATAAATTACAACAAAGTATTGTTGTCTGAAGTCTGTAGGTTAAAAAGATACAAACACCAACATACAAACAAAATAGTAAAGGATGTCTGGAGCCTGTCATTTTTATCACAGGGACAGCATCCTACAATTGTGGTTTTAATGCTGTCAACACAATCTTGAAAACAATATTTACCTCTCACTACTCCTACAGAAGATTTTTTCAGAGATTCATATCAGCTTTATTTCAGTCAAAATTTATTCACAGTTTGCACCTTTTATCACTCTTCTAGGAGAATTTTCCCAGCCCATTAATGTATTCTGTGTAATTTTTACAGATCCTTTCTCAGCTTTAATTTCACCAAAGAGATAAAAAATTGTTATCCATATTACCTTTATTCCCCTTTACTACCCCTTCTCAATCTTTATTTCCTGGCATTATGAAGGAGGTTCCAGCAAGGTTTTGTGCAATAACATCTCTCCAACAGTGGCCTCATTTGAAATTTCCTTAACTTGGGGTTGCTTTCTCCTTTATCATAACGGAGTCACTCTCTGACCACATAATATAGCTAGGACTTTCTTCTCATCTGTCATTTCCCGTGGTTCTCAGCTTACAGAGAAAAAATGTATTACTCCATAAACAGTCTTGTACTTCACACCAATAAATTTTGCCCTATTTATATTACCAGTAGACTGCACACTTCAGACTGAGTCAGAAGGGTCAGCCATTTCTTCCATCTGCAAATTATCCACAAATATGTAAAGCAAAAACCTATCTATCAGTTACTGGTAATGTGACGTGACAGTTTTTGATGCTACAGTCAGAGTCCAAGTTCTGTTGTAAAAGGCACTATGTAAATGCACCAGTCCCCTGAGGAATAATGTTCAAGAAACTGATGCTATGAATATATATGTTAGCACATGGCAAGATGACTTGCAACTAATTATTGCAAGTGCTGCTGTGAACACTCACTATACAGAATTTGCTATTTGGGTGCTGCAATTAGTCAAAATTTTGGAATATTTTTAGTGTCTAAATAAGATTACATACACTCCCAAAGCAAAACTTTAAGTGGAGAAAGACAAAGTATGAATTCCTCAAAATTACTTTTGAGTTACCCACAGCACAGCATCTCCTCAGTAAATTAGTAGTTCTGGTTCTAGTTGCACATGGACACCTGAACTAGAGAAGTTCATCTAAAAAGCAGTCTGAATTCCCAAATTAAAGGAGATCGTGGTAGCTCGAAGAAAATTTTGTCTCAGAAGAAAAAGTTTCTTTTCTATCACAATATTCCTGGAAATAGAATGCAATTTTAGGTGGTACATTACTGGCTGAAAATAAACTAATTAATTAATAAGTAAAAAGAGGAAAATGAAGTGTGTGTTTGTTGTGCAAGAATGATATGCTTTAGGTGTGTGGTAGTTCACAGCTAGCCACGTGACTGCTAAGCTCAACAGCACAACAAAATGTTATAAATAATGAACAACGATATTAATAAAAAAACAATGACAAATAGATATATATATACACAGACACACACACATACCTGAGAAACCTGCTGCACGAACCCTCCCCTAGAGTTTCCCCGCCCCTGTCTTTATGTACTGGGCATGATGTCAGTATGGTATCGAATGACACCTGGCTTTGTTCTGTTGTCTATCTTGGTGGAGACCCTCATCCTGACTTCTGGTGAAAGTTAACCTTATCTTATCCAAACCCAGGACAAGGTGACGGATGGAAAAATAGACAAACAATAGCAAATCAAATTCCTTGAAATTTTATCCAAGTTAAATCACAGCCCTACTGTGTTTTTCCTTCACCCTTTACTGAGGAAAGAAACTTCTTAATGAAAGAAAACATGTCTGATGGAAGAGCTAACAAAGAATTGACAGTGAACTCTAGCAGTTATGAAACACAACATTTTGAGGAAGAAAGCTGTACTAATGTTTGTGGAACAGCACCTTCCAGTTGTTCCAGATTCTTCAATAAGGATGCAGAATATTCTTATTGGGTTCCCATCTAGCAGTCAAAACAAGTGTAAAAATATACCTACATGAAATGTTAGCTTTCAAGTCCATCATGTGTGGAAGTGAAGACAAAAAGATAGTGGGAGAGTCTTGCCCACCCCCTTAATTGTGACAGCCAGCATGATTCAATATATTACTACTATGCAAAAAAAAGAATCTGACAACTTATGGATCTGGTATAAGATCAAAACACCAATCCAGTTCTAAAGTGCTAGACACAGAGAAAAGGAGTAGTGCTTAAGTGCTCTTCTTTTAGATTCACTGAATTTGATTTTTCAGAGCAGGTAGCCCACTCTCACAAACGCAGAGTTAGATCTATTTTTGCAAACATTTTTCTCCCCTTTACACTAAAATTGGGCAAACTGAGGATTGTTTGACATGCCTCTGGACCTTTCCAAAAGCAGAATTTGTTTCTAGGACTCCTACCTGAAATCTACAGCACCTTTATTAAGTAGGAAATAGAAATACATTGAAGTGCTCTCTCTATGAGAGCAAGAGCAATGAGCCATTGTGATATCTAATGCACATAATACTGAGCGTAGCTGCCAAGGAAGGGTGAACATAAGTTGAGAGTAAGTTATATGAGCTCATCCTTGTCAAAGAACCCATTAAGGGGGCGAAACCTGAGACACGACTGGATTATTGAAATTTCTTGTATAATATCAGAGTTAATAAAATAATAACAAATGCATTACATAATCAGAAGCAAATTGAATTCTGTCAATTTTATGCACACATTCTATTTGCCCTATATGTACTGTCTTCTAGTAACAGAAATCTATCTACTTTCACAGCATTCTTGGGGCAGGAATGTCCAGAACAATTTTGACATAGCAGGGATTTCAGAACCTGAATCTTGAAACAATAGTAACCTTATAAAACAAAACCAAAATAACCAACCAAACAAAAAACACACACAAAAAAACTCCCACCAAAACCAACAACACGAAACCCACAAACCCAAAACAACAAAAGATAAAAATAATAAATAAAAAAACCTCCACAAACAAATAGAGTAGATTTCCATGGTTTGAAGTAGATATAGCCAGCAAAAACAGGCATAAAAAGTGGACCTATATAAGGCTTTTTACATAATCTTATGAGGCAACCAGGATTTCTCCTTGACAGCTACAACTCCTCTAGATCCATACAAGTACATGCTCCATCTGGCAAGGCAGTATTAATTTGGAAGTCTTAAAAAAATATGTTTGGATGTACTTGCATATGGTACCAGCATATATATATAGAGAGTCTGTGTAATTGTACTGATTCCTTCCTGCAATCAGACATACCCTTTAAGACAAATACCCTGATTATAAAGTCTGCTTTTTTAGCTGTTGTGCACCTTTCAGCACTTCTTTCCAAATCTGACCACTCCAATATTTTCCATGGGCAAGGTGTTTTTGTTATGGTAGATGGATTCTCAGTAATCCTCCTGAAATCAGTCTCAACAACTGACACATAAGATCATAGGGAAAAGAGAGACTGCAAATTTCTAAAAAATGCACATAGTGGTAGTTACAATAGGAAACCATTAAATACAATAATATTTATGACTGGGAAGTAGTCACAGAACTTAGCAGTGAATATTCTGCTTTCCATCATACAGGACAGAAAGCTCAGGTTTAGCAAATTCTGTGTTTCTGACAAGATCAATAAACTGATGAAAATAACATCCATATGGCAATAAAGACAACATCTAATTATGAAATAATAAGGAAACTATAGGGAGAAGGTATTTAAAATTATATATTGCATCTAAATAAAATAAATAGTGTGTTCTTTAAACACCATGTTGAATATTATACAGTCTCAAAGTAATATGCCTATCTGAAAATATAAGAAAGCTACATTGACCTTAGGTTATCCATCTCAGCAAAAGAATGCATGTAAGTGCTTGGTACACTTCCTCCTTTTTATGTTATCTTTAATCTTTTGCATCAAAATGTGCATAAAGTCACTTCAGAAGAATTTCATTGTAAATCCTTGCAACGATTAACAGCAAGTTCATGCTTTAACAAATCATCAGCAGTGAGAGATTGCCTGTTCTGAGAAGTAGCACAGTGACCTGAAAGATTCAGTCCTGAAAGCATCTTTGCTATAACACCTCCTCGACATACATAAACTATTTTTTATACACCTGGTTTGTTGATATATTCTTCCATCCCACTCATCTTCTATGAGATTGATGCTTTGAAGATGGTAAGGGAATAGATTTGATTTTGGTAGTTATTTCCTGGGATTTGGGGAGTGTGATTTTTAATCTATTGCAAAAGACATTCTCATTATTTGAATAAATCATAATCTGAGGTTACTTTACTGGTTTTCTTTTGACTTATGAATCCTGTTTTTCATTTCCTCTGTGCTCTTTTATTAATTGACAGGTGGTCCTGGTGTGGTTCACTACAGCAACCTCTCTCAAGTTACTGGCTGACTCTCCAGATGTTTAATTTCATCATTTTTATATGCTTCAGTGACTTTCTAGGCTACTTCTATCTAACGCTGGTACACTTATCTTCCTTTTCTATTCCTTTCTCCCATTAGAAAAAGTGATTTGGTTATTGTTGTTGTTGCTGTCTCACATTTAAATTAATTCCTCTGTCATTAGATTCATCATTTTAAAGAATCCTTCATGAGATTAGTCCTGGAAAGCCTTCAAATCTCAGACCATTTCCATCTGAAACATGAACACCTTTGTGACATTGCATACAATTATGATGCTTGGTAGTTCACCATCCTCAAAAGCCAGCATAACTTTGTGATCTCCACTGTGACTTAGGTTCTTTGATTTACAGACATGTAGAAAAAAATTATGAGAGAGATTTATAAATGTTGTAATTATCTGAAAATTTTGGGATGGGAAAGGCATTTTTTTTATTATCCCTTGGTATTGTAAATCTTCCTTTTGTTTGATATGTATGACACCTAGAATGACAAAATGTTCAAATTGGTAGCATTTTGTCAAGGGATCATTTTACAGGCTCTGGATAAAGAACATAATAATTGCTCTGCAACACCTGAAGCCACCTGTAAATTGTCTTATGCTGCCAGCTTTCCTTTATCACAATTTTCATGCCATAGATCTGTGAATGAACAACAGCTTTTAAGATGACACTCACTTATTTTAATACATTGTTATGCACTTGACAGACTTGCATTAATTTACTTCCAGTGTTGTAATATATTGGCTACCATATCTTGTGAAATATCTACATTCAGCTAAAATTTAAAGCTACAAATGTAAATGAGGTAATCTATTTTATTTACTATTTTTGATAGATAATTTTTTTTAATCTTTGTTCTCCAACTTCATCCAGTGTTAAAACTGAAATTCAGTTGTAGAAATCATTGGTAAAATTCCACAGTTGTTCATATCTTTGGGAGGGATACATATCAGAAAGTTTAAAGGGAGTCCTTTCTCCCATCAGTTCCAAAGCCAAAAAGGCTGTCTGTGACAAAATTCCTTATAAAATTTATAGACACGCTTACTTTTGAATTGTTTAGATAAGCTTTGCACTAACTTCTGAACTCTGTGTTCTGGGAGTAACCACTCACTGCTCCTCCCTAACCCAAGGAACACCTACTTAAAAAGAAACATCCATTTTAAATTCAGAACTGCTTACTTACCAAGACAGAAGAACTTTCAACAACAGACAAGGAATTTTTTTCTTCTATGTATATTTCAGTTATTGTAAGAAGATAAAGCAGGATTATGTACTTAATTTAGTACATAATTTTCTGTTTTTCAAGGTGTGTACTATGCCAGAGTCACAGAAGTCCATGTTTCTCTCTTGTTTTTCTCATGGATTTAGAGATAGTACCCATGTAACTGTGCTATCATTCTCCTTAAGAGAACTCTAGCATTTTTGTTAACAAACTTAAATCGGTTAGCAACAGTCTCCTTTAGAAGTCTAAGTTACCTTCCAGCCATAAAATAAGCAAAGACTTTTTATGCATTGTCTCAAGCTTTCATCATACTTTCATTGTTACACTTGCCAGTGAGAAGTGAGTTAATGAGCAGGAATATGTAAAGTCAAATTTCTAGGTTAAATAGTGCCTGGTAGTGTCACCTATCTGTGCAAAGAACTTCTGTTTGAGCTGTAACCTTTTCTGGGACTATCATGAATTAAAATGACCAAACATCATGTAGTCAACCATCTTCTCCAGTATAGGTTGCATTCTATCCGTTGCAATATACTGGTTCAGGTTTACAGTCAGTATGGGCAAATAAAAATCCATGTGTACAATGAAAAAAGGAGGTTTGAATAAAATTCTTCAGATCTAATAATGAAGTGAATATATGATATTACAGGAAATCTTATCTCTTAATTTTTAAATATGACTTACTATGTTTTCTTGGTACCCAAATACATGTAATTTTTGGGAAAAAAAATGAAGTAGTGTTTCCCTGCCTTGAATGTGTGAAATTTCACAATTTAAATGAAGTACAGAAAGAAAAATGGTATCTAACAGAAGCTGTAGGATCAAGAGCAGGTATTTGAGAGCACCTGTAGTAAAGAATTTAGATCAAAAAATTGCAGTTTGCACATCTAAACAAAATGAGAAGCAGTTTGCAACTGCAATGAAAACCAACACTTAATGGTGAAATTATTTCAGAATGAGATAATTAAAAAAACCACTCTCTGAAAAGCAACATCTGAATTCTTAAAGAAAAAAAAAAAAAATTTAACAAAACAAGAAAAATTGGAGTCATTATGTATCTGTTCTTAATTTGTTCCTGAACTGTAAAACCCGAACTACCCTTAATGAATTTGAGTGTTATATTAAGATATCTAAGATCTCGGATATACCTCCATGAGATGTTGAGAGAGACATTCAAAACTCCTGAGGATCTTTGAAATCATGGAAGAATACTTTGAAATTTCAGATATGAATGTAATGTACATGTTATGATATTTAGTCCTTATATGAAATAATAATAATTAAAAAATATTCCAGAGGTTCTGTGCCTAAAGTGACATCCATGCAAAGCACACTGGCTTAACAAAACCCAAGTGGAGAATGCAGAGGAAGATTTGTAAAGCTTGTAAAATTTATGTAACTGTTATATCATAGCTGCATGAATCTTAAGCAAGAGAAAACCAGTACATTAAGTATTCCACTTATTGTCCTTTCCTGTGATGATTTATTCTATGATTTTGGAAGGTTTTTTCTTTTCTTTCATTTGAGGGATTAGCCACCAACAGCCACTTTCATTCTGAGTTGTATTTTATTTAACAGAAGCATAAAAAAGTAGAATTAAGAGTGAGGTATTTCTGTAGTATGCTTCATGATAGTTTCATTAAATGGCATCTATCTTTTCCATACTGATCAAGTCCTGGAAACAAAAGATATAAACCCAAGAAAATAAAAACAAATAAGACGGTAGACTGCTTTTAAGTTAAAAGCAAAGAAAAACAGATTTCAGCCTTTTTAAATCAAGGGGAAGGCATAGCAAACAGTGTTTTACAGAGTAATATACCCCATGAAAATTGCCTTAGTTCACAAGTGTGAAAATTCTGAAAATTCAGTCTTCCTCACTTTTTGTTATCCACTGTGCAGACTGTTTACACTGGGGCAGTACATCTACGTTCCCATTATAGTAATGGAAATCAAATCAATGTGGCCAATGAATTTTAAGGTCCAGGTTATTCTAAGATGGATTGTCAGAGGAAAAGCTAAGCAACAAAAGAGATAAATAAGTTGAAATAAGGATAACAGACTATTGCATATTACAGCAAAACTATACTGCATCAAAGCACATGGACGAGTTTAATCTTCATGAGCAAATATGTCATTTAATAATATGTTCTAATGGATTTCACCTACCACTGGGAAATAATTTCTCACACATGCAAAAAACTGCTTAATAAACTCATTACTCTGTCATCTATGTGCAAACACTGTCTTGTTCCAACAACTACTGACACTTATCAGCACAAGGCTTTGAAAATATCTAAAACTAACTAATTGAGGATTGCCTGGTTAGACCAAATCTGGAATCTGGCATCTCATGCACTAACTTTGCCCACTAACTTTGGCATAGGCCATGAGAGGACTCCTCATTTGGCAAGAGAACAGACTACACCATGATAATTAACAGCATGCATATTTCAACTCTATGTGGATATGTAGTTAATTCTAACTTTGTGTAAATTAAATAGCCCTGATTCTGTTAGACTGAGAAAAGGTAAATATCAGAGACAACCAGGGGAGACATCTTACTCTCAATAGCCCATCATTCTTTTCTGTTCTGTGCCTGGCTAAGCGCAGGATACCTGGACTGTTATATTTTTGATTGATAATGTGATGTACTAACACAGATCCTCCTCATGATACTTGTAATCCATCTTGTTCTCCAGGTTATTTAATAAATGGAAGCCTCTTGGTAAGGTAGCCATAATCAATGTGCATAAACTAATTTTTTTATTAGCTATAATTATATGAGGTCATTTTTATTGGTGCAGCTAGACTGATAGATAGCTGTGTAATTGTTTTGAAAGACACAGACAGCTGTAATACAATTAAGTAACAAAGGATTGATCCTGGCTACATCAAAATCAATTGAAATTAATGGCACCCAGAAAGTCATAGAGAAGTTCAGTAGACTTTAGGATAAGGCCTAAACTAAAACCAGCTCAAACTATCCCCCCATTTCTCCCTAAATTCTTGTTTTACTCTGTATTTAATAAAAAAAATCTTTAAATCATTCAAAGTGTCAACATTTTTATAGAACACAGACATTCAAAAAAGCCATCGACAATCTTGTCAATAGTTTGGACCTTTGTTGATGTTACAGAGCTGAAAGGTTAAAGCATTATCTAAAATGGAGAAAAATCTAACCCTTTCTTTCAATGTGACAGATGGACTTGCCTTGAGCACTAACAAGGCATTGCTAATTACTGATACAGTTGCAGAAAAAGCACTCTGACAGTCATGATCTATGAACACATTTGTCTTCCAAGTGACAAGTCAAACAGAGGTTACAGAGAATCTTGGGCATTGGCAGCAGGGTGGGTGGATTATAAAAAAAAACCTTACACTTTCATTTTTATTGCTGTAGGGGAAATATTGCACCTTCAACTCAGATGTTGTCCAAGACCCTTTCATGCTCATACTGTTTGCATTAAAGGCATGAATATTTCTTCCTATACATTGTCATGAGGCCCAGTAGTCTCTCAGAATCTCATTTTTTTCCTAAATTACTCCAGGATTTTGTGTGAGACAGTATTTACTGCATAGTTATCAACTGATGAACAATTAAATCATACATCACAAAAATAACACTCAATGTTTTTTGAAAAATAAGAATCTATAAAAATGCTATAGTTAACTCTATTTTTATTGTGACTATTTCTAAAACATCTGGAGCCTTATGACTTCATATTATTTCAAACATAGATTTCTGAGAACTTGCATTCTGGTGAAAGTAAATGACAATAAATGGACACTAATGTACGAAGTCAGGTAATTTTACTACCAATTCAATTTATACCAAGTATGATAACTGAAATAAAGTGAAAAACATAGCTAAACACTCTTGGCATTATCTTTGAGTATACAGTTTTCATTTTTTAAGTGTTTCATGCTTGAGATAAAAATATTATCAATTTCTGACATCTCAAAAGAGTTCAGATAAGACTCAGTAAATGTATTGTTCTTTATCAATTAAAAATATAGTTATTCCTATTTATGAGAAATGCAAATAGGTATTCCTAATGGTGAATTAGTTTTCTCACTGCCACACTGGCAGGTGTAATATAAGAAATAAAATATGATAGTAATGTGAAGGATTTTTCTAATCAACATTTACTCTCCTTAGGTAAACACGTTACCTGTATTTATTTCACAAATATTAGAAGTCTCTCATAAAACCTATCACAATGACTTTGGGTGTAATAAGATTAACTCATTTGGGTCAGATCCCAAATGGGATTAGGCTTCCTGGTGCAAAGCATTACAGCAATTCAGTGTTAGGCAGTGAGCCCAGGAGTGTAATTCAGGGATTCCTTGTGTTCCCACATTCCATGTACAATGAAAGGGAAAAACTGGCACTACAAAATGGGACAAGAAGTATGACAGGAAGTACCTAAATCAGGTAATATGAGTACCAAACCACCAACATAATTAAACTTAATTTCTGTATTTTTCATTAAATGCTTGTGTCTCACCAGGTTTCTGAGCTTAAAACAATTTCCTCAACATTTTTGCTTAAATCACACTGACCATTTGCAATGATTTTTCATGACACTCAGTGAATGCAGCAGGAAACCTCAGTTCAAGAACATCATTGGTTTCATGGATTTCATATTCACACTTCATACTTCTGATGAAGAGATATTAATCACCAGGGAACAAACCTACCCTCTGTTTGCTTATTCCCCTTTCATAAATCTTGTGTTAATGACTGCACAAAAATGCAGCTGCAGTTGAATCAATGAATCCTGAGTTTTGTAGCCTGCTATTTAGTTCATTCACATAGAAGAAGGGACTTCCCTCTTTGAACTGAGAACAGCACCAAACCCAACTCTCCCACTCTGGGGATAATGATAATAACAACTGCCATTGTACAAAAGTGAAAATAATTCTTCCCATAGTATATTTGAGCAGAAATGTTTCAGATATAATGCTTCGACTTCATTTTGGTGTTACGTATGCTCAGTACGGACAGAAGCTACTTGTATCTATAATCTGGTGGGTGCTACTACACATATGCTGTATGTCTAAACACCCATTTTTGATCAAGGCAGCACTTCCAGGCATGCTCAAAGACAGGAGATTAGGTACCTACATCTACAGTTTATGACCTAGAAAGTCAGCAGGTATATTCTGGATTTCTTCACAGGTTTCATAAAATTCAAGCGAAGTACTTGGATGTTTTCACTTTATTTCTTCAGCAGTATACACATTAAAGATAAGGAGTATTTAATTTAAAGTATCATCATTCATTTTCATATCATGTGCTTTTCAACTGTTATTTTATCATGTGCCAAGGATTTTTCAGCGACACCATAATGAACTGAATTATCAGAAGTGATAATTTAGTATCAGGTTTTCTTCTTCAGATTTACATTTTTACAGTAGTGCAAGATATCCCCCATTTATATGTCTGGTTGCATTACTACAGTGTAAGAAACATTTAGACCATGTCATACCCAGTGAGTGAACACAGCAGTGAGTATTGGGTGGTATACTTCTGAATTTTAAAGAGTTTACAATATACTTGGGATGGCGGGGGTGGGGAGGAAGTCTTTTCTCCATTTCTTAGTTCTCTGGAGCAGATGAGAAGACACTTCTAATTTTCTGTTCCCAAATATGCTGCCCATGCTCTGCTGAGGAAAAGCAAGAAAGAAAGTCCTCTGCCTGAGTGGTACTTGCAGAGAAGTACTGTGGCAGTTTACAGACCATGCATACAGGGGGAAACTCAAGAATATTCTTTGTAGGTTGCAAAAAAGGACAGGAGTGAGAATGACTTCTGCAAAGAACCCTATTAAATCGTTTTCACTATTTAACTCACCCCCTTAAGCCTGAACATCTCCACTGGGGTATGAGTCATGTCCTTAACAGCTGGGGACTGTACATTACTGACATTATATAAACGCTGTCAAGTCTCCAAACAGGGAAAGCTCCAGTTGATCTTTATTAATTTTACTGACATATTTATTTCATCTCAAAAACATTCTCTTTAGAATGTGCATGCTTCTGAATTGCTAACATAAGGAAAAAAACAAAAAAACAAAACCACCAAACCATCAGCCTAAGTAAAAAACTGAGATCTCTCTTTGCTCTCTACAGAGGCTAAGTACCTGCATCAGAATGTAAATCAAGAGTATTAATATGCATTTTTCTTTTATGCTAGCCTTTAAACAGATTTTGCTGATAATATTAGTACAATGACATTCTGCTGTTCAACACTCATTCCTGACTGAACTGCAATTCTATGTCCTCTCAGCTGTGCTAACACAACACTGGGGCCACTCTGTAAACAGGACTGGTAAACTAAACCAAAAAAAACCCCCAAAAAACAACCAAATTTTCATTTAATAAGAGCTGTGATATACTCTAGGTAAATCCTGAAGTGTAATGTTAGGGTACTATGTTATGTTCCAATGCGAATTAAATAAAGGGCTAGCTGAAACATTGCTGTCAGCGCAGCATCTGCTCATGTGATCTTTTAGTCATAATAATAGTGCTAATTCTCAGCATATCAAAGCAGACGTGGAAACTAACACACACAGTGCATCTTCTGAATATTCTCTATGAACTGCTCATGAGCAATCTGCAGGCCAAGAATTTATTCACTGAGGAAATAAATGAATATTTTCTAGATAACGAATAAATCCAAGAATTTTGCCATATGTTTGTGGACAACTGGTGAATGAAAAAAAAAAAAAAAAAAGAAAGATGGTGAAATTTAACCCAATAAATAATTCATTATAAATTGCTTGCCTATTCTATATTTAAAATTACAGATTTAACTGTCTCCAAAATCCATCTTTACAAGTAGCACTACCATCCAGTGTCTTCATTCATTATATACTTTGCCATCATCGTTGGTTATCATCAGAGGCTTTACATCCAGGCAACAGAGGAAGAGAACAATCCCTCTGGTTAAAATGTTAAATCAAGTTACATTTCACCTCACTATTTCAGCTCTGAAACCATCCTCTGCATTTAAATGACCAAGGAACTAAGACAGATCACAGGCATAGAATAATGCAGTGGGTTGGCTGCCACTTCATTTGCCTTGACCCCTACTTTGTAACCTGCCACTACTGAATTTTAGAGGAAAAATGACTAGAGCTGGGGAACCAGGCAGAGTGAAAGTCAACATCATCATCTCTCTCTCTGCAGGTCAATAGTTCAGTATCATCATTCCGGAAGAACTAATCTCATTTCTGAAACCTATTTCTAAGCTTATAGTTATCTAAAAGACAATCTGGAGACCTTTTTAATGCTTTCAAGTGGAGGAAGTTACAACAAAGTGAAACAGAAAAAAATAGAGAAATGAACCTCCACTACCCTTATCTGGAGGGAACAGGCATTTAATATCACCTTTGTTACTCAGATCACAGGAAATTTTTGCATCATCCTTCCCAGAAAGGTCTGCTTAAGTGATCTATTTCACTTTAGTGACCTAAAAGTGACTTACATTTCATAAATAATGAAGAAAACTAAAAGCTCAGAAGGGAAAAAAAACTTTCTATGAACACCATCCAGGCAAAGAATATAATGGGTGCCACCATAAATTATCCAGGAAACTAAGGTCTTAATTCACTTTCACAGGTAAGCACAGCAAAACCAAATTCTAGTGATGCATTTTCTTATGCAAAATAGTAACATTAAAAAAAAAAAAACAAAAAAACCCAACAACTTTTTTCCAGAACAGTTTGTCTTAGAACCTTACCTTATATCCATTTTCCTCATATACTCCTTGCCCAGTCAATGTTGCAGTTTTAAGTGGTTGATGCAGATGCTGTATGAGTTTTAATTAGTTTTATATGGTCCAAGTCCATCTGTAGTCCCAGGAGGAAAGAGAAAGAACAAAACTTAAATACATACCTATCACTGAAGCTTTTTTTTTTCCTTAGCTCAGGATGACAGAAAAATTGGTACACTTGGAGCTTAGCTGTCAAGATCCTACTTTCAGACAAGCTAGAGTGTTCTCAAAAGAGTCAGTTAAGGGGATTATTCTCTATAAAACTTATTTTTTTTATTATCTCATCCATTAAATGATGGAGAATCTGCAGTTATCCTATAAAGTTAAAGAAGTTTTAAATGCATAAATACAGAAAGGATTTTTTTTTTCAGCTGCACCATGACTTTTTGCAATTTGCAGACTTTCGCTAACAAGGATCCAACCCTCATCTTTGGTAACGATCATAGTCATGTGGCATCTACTGGAATCATTACAGCTAGCAGTAAAAGTGAATATTAAGTTCTGAAAATCAATTCTAATATTACTTTCCTTTGAGACTTAGCCACTCCTTAGGATATGTTCCAATTCAAAAATAAAAAAAAAAAAAAATGAAGAAATGCTCCAGAAGCTTATGAATTATATTTACTATAGGGGTAAATATTATTATGTCTTGATACATTTACTGTAAAAACTTTTAAAAGGCCGATTTAAAAAATCAAATGAAAGCCTAGATTTACTCTTGGGAGTTAACAGCTCAAGGTGCTCTAAAGATGCTGCTCATAGTTCACCATTGGTGAACACATATAACATTGGTGAACACATATAACCTCAAAAGCACTCATTAAAATGTTTGACCACTTTCTAAAAGGTCTCCACTCATCGTTAAATGTATGCTTAGTTGAACTAATCTGTCAAATTAAGAAAAATGCACATGTGCATAAAGTTCACATATTTGTATATTTTGATTAGTTGTGTTTGATGACAGTCTCCAAATATACATCTCACACTGATAGTAGAAGAGTCCAGAACAGCTGTCTCCTTGTGACTCAATTGACAGCTATAATTGCTTTTAACAAATGCTTCATGGCATTACCGTGTCTCTAACCTCTGCTATTATGGTTAGAAAAATTTTAGACCTAGCCAAGTCAGCGAGAAACACAAAACCAAAGGACAAAGCAGAGGACCTCACTCACCACTCCTCTTCCTGCTGTTTCAAATTGTGATTTTCAAGCTAATCACATAATTCCCATGTCTTGACTTACGATTCTTGAAGGTCTGTGGTAAAATCCTGCCTTCCATCTAACAAATAAAGTTAGCATTTAATTCTGAAATCTGATTGTTCTGCCTACAGTGTCTCCAGGAAATCTGCAATAATGCCACCTTTGTCTGCTTTCTTTCTATTAAAAATGAGGGAATTAAAGGAATAAAAACAGTACATAAAGATAAATAAGTTAAATTAAATGAAGGCAGGAAGCAGGAAAAGTAAAACTTGTAAGTCAGAAAGCTAAATAAAACAAAGTAAGGAAAGAAGAGATTAAAAAAACCCCAAAACCAAACAGATTTGCTTTGCAATAATAAAGCCACTCCTTTTGACCAAACTACATATAACAGGTTAATCAAAATAAAGTCAGACAATAGCCAGTTACCATTCCTTCTTTCTTTCACATTTTTACACCGGTCTCTCAAATCTCAGTCCTAACAGAAATTATTATTATTTTTAAATTATTGTTTGCTTCTACAATAAAATTTACACAAATTTTAAGACACACATAAACCTGTGTGTACCTAGCTTCCGAGAAATCCTGAATATCCGCATTTCTTATTCAGAGTCTCTGACAAAAAGCTATACGGTGAGGCCAATCAGATAGATTAACCAACCATAGTTTATAATAACACCCTGAGTTTTTTTATATATTTTATTAACCACAATCATGACTCAAAATAATCAAGTATATAGGGTTGTTGTCCTCTGTAGAAAAGGAGCTAATATTCATAGATTATTTTAAATGGTTTTTCATCATTATGATGTTTATTTAAGGAATTTCCAATTTAATTACACTATTATAAAGGTACTTAATTATAGGATACTAAATAACCAAACATTTTGAATGTGCAGAATATGTTTGTGGAATGACTAAGACTTTATAAAAAAATCAATAGAAAGAGAATCAAAGGACAGAGAAACTCTATTTCAGATAGTGAAAGATGACTGCTGACAAACAATTAAAATAGGGTCCTGGCATAAAAGCATATACTATTACAAAAAAACAGAATTCAGAGCTAACTTAGCTCCTAACACTTGACTACTGCCAAGGTCATATTTTAGATTTAGCTGTATTAAAGGCTTGCCCTTTCTTATTTATTTGACAGTTACCTCCACAACTGGAAGTTGCCGGATCATTGTATTGGAGGACTTCAGAGCATGAGCATAGAATTACTTTCCAGTTTACCCAGTGTAGCAATTAATGGACAATCTGGAGAGGTGGGCCCAGGTGAACCTCGTGAGGTTCAACAAGAGCAAGTGCAGGATCCTTCACCTGGGCCAGAACAATCCCCACTATCAATACAGGCTGGGGGATGAGGTGATAGAGAGCAGCCCAACAGAAAATGACTTGGGGGTGCTGGTCAAAGAGAAGCTGGACATGAGCAGCAAGTGTGTGCTTGCAGCCCAGAAGGCCAATTGCATCCTGGACTGCATCAAAAGAAGTGTGGCCAGCAGATTGAGAGAGGTGATTCTGCCACTCTATTCTGCTCTGGTCAGACCTCACCTGGAATACTACATCCAGCTCTAGACCCCTCAGCACAGGAAGGACATGGACCAGATAAAGCAGGTCCAGAGGAGGGCCACAAAGATGATCAGGGGCTGGAGCACCTCACCTATGAGGATAGGCTGAGGGAGCTGGGATTGTTCAGCCTGTAGAAGAGAAGGCTCTGGGGAGACCTAATAGCCACCTTCCAGTACCTGAAGGGAGCTTACAAAGACTGGAGAGGGCCTCTTTACAAAGGCCTGGAGTGAAAGGATGAGGGGTAATGATTTTAAATTAGAAAAGAGTGGATTTAGACTAGATGTAAGGAAGAAGTTCTTTACCATGAGAGTGGTAGAACACTGGAACAAGTTGCCCAGGGAGGTGGTTGAGGCCCTATCCCTGGAGACATTCAAGGTGAGGCTTGACAAGGCTCTGAGCAACCTGCTCTAGTTGAAGATGTCCCTGCTTTCAGCAGGGGGGTTGGACTAGATGACCTCTAGAGGTCCTTGCCAACCCGAACATTTCTATGACTCTGTGGGAAGCCTCACAGATTGGTAAAAGTATATCCGATAATAAGAGTAAATTCTGTCTTTTCTGTTTTCTTTTATTTCTCTAAAGTGGTCAGTATAATGTGTTATGGAAGTAAATTTTAACTCTGATCAACAGTAATGGAGGTCAGGCTTTGGCAGTTATATAAATCCAATGAGGTTAGCTAGCCCATAAAAAAGAAGTGTTGAAGTGTTCATTTCTCTGTGGGTTATACTGCTAGGTGACTTGCTTTTCTTGTTATAACCATTTTATTACAAGTTTCTACAGCAAAGAAAATGCTAAGTGATTTCTGGAGAAGACATGAACAATAAAAGTCACTGTAGCTTTTATATGATATATATTCTTTGTGTATATCGGAATGACCCAAATAGATTTTTAACATTTTTTTTTTCTACAGTGGAAAGGCAAAAAATAGACCAGATGGAATGTTATTAAATTTAGTAACAGATTTTAAAATGTCAGGTAACTTTTTTTTTTTTTTTTTTCCTCCTGCTGGTATATTTGGTTTTGTGATTTTTTTTTTTTTTTTTTTCTTTTTTTTTTCTGAAGCAGAAGAAGAAAATAGAAGTCTGGGAATGAACTGGTTATCAGCACAACTTCCCTTTTCCAACAACCAATAATGGGATGTTAGAATTTGACCTTTCATTTTATTTCATTGCTATTTATATTTAACTTATTTTCTGTAGTTATTTCACTGAGAATCAGGCTGGGAACTTTTCCCTATTTTGCATGAAAGAAAATGTTGTATGTGGGCTAAATTTGTGGTGACAGAAAATTTCCCTTGAAAGAGGCATTTAAATCTTCTCTATATCCCTTATTTAATAGGCAAATCTCTTCAGCTTCCAAAACACACATTTACAAGACAGGATCTAGACCGTTGAATTAGCATATCTTAAGATGATTGGTTTTCTGGGGGGGGAAAAAAAGGAGGGGGGGGGGATTAAACAGCATTTAACTTATTTTTATATTGTGAACTTTCAAAATGAATAATTTTGACACTGAATTAAATTTTCACTTTTTATAAGATCAGGTATACAGTGACCAGAAAAGACCAGTGGTGTTTAGGAAATACATAATTCTGATTTTATATATGTAGTCCTGTCAGTAAGCAGAATTGTTCACATGATAAAGATTTAAGAATATGGTTAAAAGTTTTACTCTTAAGACATGGAAGACTTTAAACTGGTGAAATCTGGTACAGTTCTCATAAAATCAGTGAACTAACTAGCAAAATATTGTGTCTTTTTGAGCTCAGTTTTCTATGTTTTTCATAAACAACTTGAATAATCAGACCTTAGACTTTTGAAGTTAAATAAAAACTTTCAAGAGGAAGTGGTGACATGGGCTATATTCTGCACAGTTTACTGAATTCAAAGATGGGGTCTACAACTCCAGTTTTTGCATCAATCTCTGTCACTGACCTTTCACCAGGCAGCTGAGCTCTCTCTCATCCTTTTTTGTCTTTTAATTCTTCAGTCTATTTAGGCTGTAAAGCCTTCTAGACAAGCATCTAGTTTTTATAGTGTGTTCAAGTAGACCCTCCCATGACGGATCCCCATTGAGTGGTTGCGATCTCCAGCTGGTATCATTGTGCAGGTAACAAACAACAGCTATAACATGCCAGGCTCGAGTACTTCCACACAGACCACATGTCTCCTGAGAAGTTCCTTATAGCTTTGCATAAAACCAGAGGAAACTTTGCAAAGGCAAACAAAAATTTTTTCACACAATAGTTGGAATGTCTCAATAGACAGAATATTAAACAAGAATACTAAGCATATATTTATGAAATGGGAGATATCCTTGGATAAAAATAATTATGATAAATAATCACTGTTCATCTGAAACTATTTCTCTGCAGAGAATGCATTGATTTTTAAGCAGTGAAATCAATGTGAACTGCTGCTTAAAAATTGATGGTGCAATATGGCCCATGTTATCAATGGTTTACATTTATTCACTCTATTGTCTGAGATTTTCACTTGATTGTCTTTTGGATTAGCTGTCGAGATTCTTGAATTGCAGCCCAAACTTGATCTTCTGTGAGATAATGCCTTATCAGTCTCATTTCAGGCAAGCTTCTACTCAAAGTAACAGCTACAGAATCTGACTTTGCACTGTTCTTTTGGTGGAAATTAATTATTCTATAATCACATACCCTATTACCCACTTGAATACCAGAATTTCTCAATTGGATTTTTTTTAATTCAATGTGGTAGCTCTAGAGTTCTTTATTTAGCAGTAGATGACACTTTCTATGCTGTTTCATAATCAGAGTCTTTTCAAGTAGTCTACTTTTATGCTCTGAAAGGGTTGCTGTCTACGAGAGAACACAAATACTTGCATATGCTACCCTGAGACAGGAGGATTGGGAGGACTGATACAGAAAGACGCATTGCTCTACATATTTCAGCTTTCTTAGTGCAAAACCAGAAGAACAAATCAGTAAGGTTCTGGTTCACCATACATCAGCACACAGAAGGGGTAGGTATGGTTGCATGTGTGGAAAACAGCAGAGGAATACTGTAAAGAAAATCAATAGCCTGAAATACTTGAAACACCTGAAATATTGTTTGAGTACAATTGCCTTTCAACTGTTTTTTGTATGTTATCTTAAACCTTTCTATGAAGCTGCTGCAGTGAATACAGAAATGGTCTGTATGGACCATAGATCTGATTCAGGGTGGCTGTTCTGGTGAAGGTCTGGGAAAGTTTTGGGGTTTTATTAGTTCTAGCAATGGCTGGTGTGACATATCTTTTTTTGAACACTTTCCTGATAAATTTTCTAGAGTATAAATGGTGAAGATTTGTGTGTGAACATATCTAGCTTACACAGGTTTAAATTAACCTGGTCATAACTCCTCAGCCTAGTAAAAAAACTTGAATAGTATAAAGCAAGAATAACATATCAAAAGTATAAAATGTCTAATACAGACTTTAGGCCACCTAAAAGACAATGGTACAATATACAAACACTTTTGGCTTATATAAATATATAATTCAGCAGCTAAACTGATTTAATAAGAAAATAGTTTTGTTTTGAAATTACTGCAGGAAACAATAATTCAGTTCATTTGAAATTACTATAATAATTGATATAGTAACTCAGTAATATATTAGTAAAATTGAGTTTAGACCTATTGCAAAGAAATAATTACTTTTTGTTCTCTTGCACCTTTATTTGTATAGACTAATGTCTTGATTATTAGAAGCAATTATTACACAGTAAGATATTATTAACTGGTCAATAAGAACAAGGGCATTTTTAAAGAAGTAAAAATAAAGAAAAGTATATTCTATCCCTTCTCTAAGAATTGCTTGTCCTAGTTTTCAGCTTCCTGTAAGTCTCATACTCACAAAAAAAAAAAACAACCCTACCCAACCTCTTTGTTGTGCTGCTAAGTCTGATTTGTAAAAGACGGGGTGAAGAGTTCAGACAGGCATCTAAGCACACCCCAAAGAAAATAGCTCTGATTCCTGTACTGTACATCAACAAACAAGAGATGCATCCCAGCGGACTCTCGACAGATCTGTCATTGTTTACCATTAGCTTTGTCATGTTCGCATGCCTTGTCACTCTGTGCAGTGGGGCAGGGGTTGGCCCGCTGCCGAACTGCCGAGTTGCAGAACTGACTTAGACCTCCCATTCTCTGTAGATGCTGCCGGCAGTATAATTCCTAATGAAAGTGTGCTCCCTAGTGTTACAGTGCTACAAAGGCCAGTGAGCTCCAGTTAGGAAGGTAAAGAGGGAAAAGAAATATCTCCGTGTATTACTTTAGCAGATCCTTCTGTTTCTGGAAGGCTTATTCCCTTCAGAAGATCTATGCTACTACTCTTAAAATACCACACATGCTCAGTTTTCAAAATAAAAACCAGGATCAGGCAATTTTCTTTTTTTCTTTAAAAAAAATCATGATTTTTTTTTTACCTTTATGACTCAGAAAGAAAAAGTTCTTTCTGAGGTTTTAACTCAAAGGTCTCATGGACCCCCTAGTACACAGTTATCCTTGGATATTAAGCTTACAATGATGACAGGTTGACCCATCCAACTTTGAGCATTTAAACTTAAGGAAAATTAAAGACCAAGCTTTTAATTCTCCATACAATGCTGTGTATAGCGCAGAGAGAGAGACACAAACACCTCCACATAGTTGCCTGTTTCACCTACAAGGGAGAGGTGGTTTAGGCTGGAATACATTACCCTATCACCGGATTAAAACAGATGATGAATTTTCACATGATCAAAGTCAAACAAGATGAAATCCAGTGTAAGGACAAAGTCATAAAATTTTCATGTGGTAAAATGTGAGTACATGTAAAATTTTATATTTGCTAATTTTTTAACAGATGTACATTGCTTCACAAGGTGTCCTACATTGGGGAATAAAACACACAGTATTTCGTGATGTGAATGAACGTAATTCCAGGACTATTGACTGCAGTGAAGTCACCCTAGAGGCACAGCACACAGATCAGAATCCAGGTCAATGGAAAGCCACAGAACTGATCTTACATCCCTCCAGCTCCTCTAACAGAAACTACTTTCTGCTCATCTCACAATCATTTGTTGACTGACAGCGTCACAAAGACAAAATTATAATCTAATATAGTAAATAGAACTCATTACAAAGAGAAACTTCACAGAATTTTCTCAATATACTAGTTTTTAAAAGCTAAGCATACTGAACAAATCCTGTGGCTGCAGTTACATAAGAGTTTAGAAAGTACAAATGATACATTTGTGAAGCTCTTCCCTCATGTACCAATAAATAGGTGATAAACATTTCAGATATAATTAATGTCTGGTAGGGTTTTAGGCATCTGCTTTGCAGGCACAATCACTTTCTTAATCATCCAAAGGAAATTAATTGTGTCTACAAAAAGAGTAGCAAGAAGGAAGCCTGTATCTTCCAAATACAATTATGTGTGTATTATTGATATAAATACTCATGGAGAATAAATATCTTGCTATGCAAATAGCCCAACTGGGAATATCAGCAATTCTCAAAGTGCAAGACAACAATGTTTTCTGGAATACTTTTCAAACTCTGAGCCAATACTGGAAAAGTGATTGAAACTCATATTTTCTGCATTCCTCTTATAAAAAACCCACATTATATTTGGTAACATACTCAAGCAAAAATTTTAATAGTTCTTCTGCTGACTATTACATGGGCTAAGGAGACAAGTACAGCTTAATATCTGTCAAAAATTAAATTGACATTATCTATGTGATGGGGTGTATAGTAGCTGATATATTAGGCTCCCTTCCAATTGCAAATTCATCTAGTCGGTAAATGTGTGAGGTATTTAAAATCATTAGACTTTTTGCCTTACTCAAATATGTCCTGTAACGTTAGATACAATAGTACTCTGCTTACATGGAGCATAATCTCTATAATTTTTAACTGATCCATTTTGACCTTTTAATTTGTCATTTATGAAAAGCAGAGTCTGATGATTTCGGACCAATCTGACATTTATCTAAAGGATAATTTAAGTCTTTTAAGATGTCTGCAAGAAAGGAACTACAAAAAACTAGTGAGATGAGTTCATTCAGAACACCAATAATTCTTTAAAGTTTAGTATTCGAGATGTACCTGAGATCTGGGTTTAGTTTGTTTATTGACTGTCCTACATATTCTACAAGACAAAAGTTGTATTTTAGTGAGCTGCTACAATGTACAGCTCTGTTGCACTGAGTGACTTGCTCTTAGCCATTTTTTTTTCCCTGCTCTATTTCTGAGGTTCATCTAGTGTGCTATCTTTGCCCAAAAAGTACGTTGTTCTGCCTTATTTCAAAATTTATATCTTATAAAAGGTTTGTAGTGAGCCCTGAATTTTAATTCCTGGTAATAAAATACTGAAATGCTTTCTTCTAGCAATTGGCTTCATAACACAGTGTACAAATCACTTCATTTCCTACCCATATATCTTCTAAAAAGTTCTCTAAGGGTACAGGGTTCAGCCTGATGGAACTCAGGTCATGATTTCGGTCTTAGAGTGAGCCTCTGCTTTTCTTTCCACTTAGGATTTGAAATAGTACAAACAAGCAAGCCAGAAGAATATGTGTAATGCCATATATTTTACAGGTAAAAAACCTGAAATGATCACCTAAAGAAAAAAAAAGGGAACATTACACATGGAAATGGATCTGATTAATATGATGCCCAGTGTATACTTGCATAAAGAAAATATATATACTATATACATAATTATATAAATAATAAATATAAAAATATACACTTGCATATGCAGGTAGGAGAAAAACTATCTTAAATCCATTATTTCAGTGAGAAATATAGTGTACAAAGTATATGAAAGTCAGCTGATGCTCACTATGAATAAACAATTCTTGCTGAAGGTATACTTGCTTTTCATTATAAATGGCATGATGATTTTAATATAGTTAGGTGATTTATATATGTTTATGTATATTGTATGAATGGTATGGATTATTGCTTCTGATGTAGTTCTTTAAGATAATTCTCAAATAATATATACTACACATTAAAGAACAGTATATAACTTACTATTCCACAGCAAGCTTCACATAACTTTGGGTAATATTTTCTTTTTCATGAGCTACTCTCTTCTGCCTCCCTACACTTCAGCTAATAGGTAGGTAGCCTTAAGTGCACAGACATTTTTAATGCAAAAATCAAGCTCTTACACCAACATACACATGCAAAACCACCTCAAAAGCAGAATGACAAGAATGTATGAAACTTCCTGGAGAATGAGGAGTATCCAAAGTACTAAATTAGTTTTCTCTGTACCCAGCATGATCTGTGGTACTACTGTGTAATGGAGCAAGAGGAACAATAAGACAATCCTACTTCTTCACTTTTTATCCTTTTCAGTTTATAGATGTGAGCATGATTTTTAGAATGGGGTCCTATCTATAAGTCTCTTCACAGAGGTTCCCTAAAATGTCTTAAGAAAACTTTTATTCAGATGTACTGCCAGGAAAAGTCATGGTTTCATTGAAATAGATGTAATACACTTCAAAAAGAAGTCTTGGTTTATGCACAGCCAACTGTAAAGGTCCAAATGAGTTCAAAGCTCAACAACATTCCTTATGCATAGCCCAGATTCAAATTAACTTCTGCATCACTTTCACACCCGGTAGAGAAGCGAGATACTTGTTTATAAGGAGAACTGTCTATATCATACTGCTCCCACAGACCCAGTCTGATGTATAGAGACTATCGATGACTCTGAAGTTTGCAGCTGTTTCTAAGTTCTGAAATTTTGACCACTTCTCAGAGTGCCTATAACATGTGCTCTGCTAAGGCAGAAAATTTGCAACTAAACTGGTGTACCTCCTGGAAATCCCAGGGCATCTGCCTTTTCCATACCTTGTTTCCACATGTTGGAAGGATAGTGCCAATATGGTCCGTAACCATACATAAATTGCCCAAGTGGTGAACATATGTACTTCTGTGCACTTCCTTCTATTATGCCAGAGCAAGATTTTGAACACAAAAAGGTTTTATTTCTTTCAGTGAATGAGGATTCATGGCTATTCTCATCCTATAGAACATACTGTAACTCCTCCTCCTTTTTCTTCCTTAGGTCTTTTTGCTCTGTCTTTCTTACATGTCTGGCCTTTACCAGCTGAAATGTGATCTAATGCATTAGATGAAACAGTGCTGACATCAGAATCAGCATCAGCAGTTCTGTTCAGGATCTCTGGGTTTACAATGGTTCAGTCTCTCTTAGGAATTTAAAGTCAGTTATAATTTTAATATTTCTGACATTTGGAATTGTAAGCATATGTTTATGGCACAGACAATAAGCAGAAAATTACTGGGACTTAGTGAAAGGTTTCCCAAAGAAAACATCACAGAATGATAGAATCATAGAATACTAGGTTGGAAAGGACCTCAAGGATAATCTGCTCCACCCATTCTTGGCAAAAGTGCAGCATAGACAAGATAGCCCCGCATCCTGTCCAGCTGAATCCTAAAAGTGTCCACTGTTGGAGAAGAATGTCTTTTTTCTCCACTTGCAACCATTATAAAAACTCCAAAACAAACAAATAAACCAACCTTTCTCCAGCTGGTGACTGTACAGTAAAAATGTTTTTTGTGGAGAAATACTTTGCAGGGAAAAAGGAGGAAACAAAAAAGAACTAAAAAAGGAAATTTCCTGCAGGACTTAGCAGCCTATAAAGCCACCTCTGCATCTTAATAGCTAGAAGTCTTTTGAAATTATAAATGCAGAAACCTCCTCAGCATAGAACGTTCTTGTAAACATCAAATGACCATTCAAGTAATTTTGGCAATCAGTAACCTGTAAGATTTACCCTGTGAATTGCAAAAATTACTATCAAATCAAACCTGAATTAGAGCTACTGTGCACCACCAGAACATACTATTTAAATGGAAGATTAAGCTGTTACTTATCAAAATCAGGCCTCTGTTGCAGAAGACTGTGTGGAAGAACAGTTTTTAGAGAACATTGTTCCCCAAAGAGGGCAATGAGAGCTTTTTTTGTTACATCCCTGATTATGAGGGGCACTGGCAGTGGTCTTCCTATAGGACCCCAACCTTGTCTTCCATGGGGCAACATCTACAGGTTGAGTTTTAGCTGCCCAGAACAAGAGGAATAAAGCTGCAGACCAGATGGCAATGTGCTGAACTTCAGATGAAAGCAGACAACTGACATACATCTAACACTCAAGGCCTTCTGAAGACAGGGTAGCACATGTATGAATCCATGGTTTTGAGTTAATGAGAAAACCCACCCATCATGGAAATGAAATCTCAAAGTGTCACAATTCAGAATCTGCAATCTTGGGTTTTAAAATTGTTCTGTACAGAGGGAAAAATGTACTCACTGCTCAGAAATGGAATATATATGAGCACATACAGGAGCCAATATACAAAATATGAGAAGTTTTGCCAAAAGGATTTAAAAGTGTTCAAGTGAAACCCAGCTGCTTTGATATTTCTATGCAAAAAATGAGGCTTGATTTCCACCATTTGAGGTTTTGCAGTAGCAGTTCACTCATCTCAGGTTTCATTGTAACCTCCTGGTTTCACTTATAACAGCTATTAAACATTTTCTTTTGGTAAGGAACTTTTTTTACTTGGTTTCTGCCCAAATAGGAATGACTTTGGAAACTCTGAGAAAAGTCCAGACATACTTTTGAAGTAGATTAACAGGTTGGTGGGAGGAGAATTCTAGCCTTTTTCATTACCAGAGTTATTTTAAAGTGACAGACTTTAAACCAGAAAATGCTGCTGAATTTTTACTGAATAATATTTGCCTGTGTAATGAAGAATTTAAAGGAATTAAAAAACAAACTAGCAAACAAAACAAAAAACAAAGAACAAAACCACAAAAGAAGCAAACAAGAAAAACTTAACAATAAACTCAGACAGAAACTAGATTGATGTAATCCTAATATCACAATACAGACACATGCACACATAGAGTTTTATATTCCAAGAAACAATTCTACAAATCATCCATTGTACCAAATACGTCTGAAGCCCACAGTTGTCTAAACTAAACTCCCTGGACCACAGCAGAGACAGAAGTTTCCCTCAGCACTTTTTCTCTTTGAAATGCAAACTATTTGCTGCCTATCAAAAGGACCTACACTAAAATTCCAAAGTTCTGGTACCAATACATGCTAATATACATATCTGCTGTTCTGGACAATTTGGAATTATTTAACAGAAAAAACCAATGCAGTCCATCTTAAATCCAAGCTGCATAAATGTATTATTACTGAGTTCTACCAGAAATATCTCCCCGCAAAACCAATCAAAAACCACAAAAAAAAACCCAAACAACCAAGCAAACAAAACAAAAACAATAAATGTGAAAAACCACAAAAACTTGCAACATCCTAAGCAGAAGTAAGGAGAAGTGTAGAGGTAACTAAGAACACTTCTCTCTGAGCAATATGCAATGGGCAATACAACTGAAAACAGCTGTTTGAAATTAATTTGACACACAAATTTCAACTTCTGTACTTTTTGTTTCTATGCTTATTGGGGACTTTGTGAATTTTCATGAGTTTGTACCTAAGGAACCTTGATAATGAAAGATTAAAATTAGTTTAATCCAAGTGTGGTTGAATTTGGCTTGACTAGAAAACAACTAGCTGTTTCATTTGGGAGTTGACCAATGTAATTTACATGTCACTGCCGCTTATGGTATTGAATAAGTGTGCAGTTTTTCTTATCTTTTAGCCACAAGGTAAATTAAATATGCTTACACAGTCATTTCAAAGAATTACCCTTTTTTTTTTTTTTTGGTGTATAAATGTGTATTAAAGTGATGGTTTCCGACAGTTCACATTAACCTAAGCCTGAAACCTGTTTTCTCAATGAAAGCATTAGTGTTCCCAGAGACCAGATGAAAAGGTAGGGAGGATGTCACTTCCACAAACAGGTCTTAAATTTTTGGCATAGGAACTCAGAGGTTTAGAGGCAGAAGTGAAATGCTCTAAACCTGAATCTGCTGAGAAAGCAGAAGCATTGTCAGTACACCTTTGCCAAAGCACAGTTGTGCCATATGCTACAGAAGATTGTCCCTCTACTGAGCTGTGCTAAATAATGTTCTACAAGGCACAGCACGCACAATTAAAATGGAACATTTTATTGAAGAATTTGAGGGAAACATTTTCAGTGGCAGAGAAGAGAGCAAGAAGAAGGGCAATTCATTCAGAAGATATTACAGAAAAGCTGGACTGTATGCATTTTCAGCGTAACACATATGACTCTGTTTTCCACTTTTTCCCTTAAACTAAATTTTGCCAATTTATGTGTATTTGCCCTTCAAAAGTACATGCAGTACATCACAATGCACAGTGCTGAACAAAACGTAGCCTACAGACAATTAATATAAAAAAAGAAACACTATAAACAAGTAGACAAATTCACTTTTAAAAGCAGTAGTTACCTAAAGGGTCTTTAGAGAGATTCAGATATATGGCTATTAAAATAATCTCAACTAGTTGTACAGGATCTCCATTTGCATCTGCAACTTATCTACATTGGTACATATATTTAAAGCATTATTCCTTTTTGTAGTTCCAGGTAAGAACCCAACTGTTCTGGTCTTTCAGAGCATAATCTTCAATATAAAAAATAAATTTTTTAAAATGCATGCAATATAAGAAGAGAACAATTACAAAGTGTGAAAGGACAGAGAGGATTAACATTTTGAAATATCATATATTCTTAAACCAAAGATAGAAATAAATGCAATGTGGAGTTCCATTAACTATTTAATTGTTTTGTAGAATTAGTTCTTCAGCACACACACACACATGCTTGCACACACACCCCAAAGCACTTCACCACTTAGTATCTCATGGCCATGCATAGGTAACTTCAATCATTTTGTCCTGTGACTAGCAGCTTTCATATTTTTAAGCCCTTTCTCTAACATGAAAACCTGTAAAAATCTGACAATAGTCCTGTAAAGTAAATTGAACCTGTTTGGCTTATAAAAGGAAAATTTGATAGAAAATGTGAAGAGCATTAGAGACCTGTTTTGTTGTATGCCTGATGAAAGGAATGTGTAAAAACAAACCACAAAACCAAAAGCAAAACCAAACCAACCAACCAACCAAACACACAAACCCAAACCAAAACAACAACAACAACAAACCCCACACAAGATGGAAAGATATAAGAAATACTGATAGACATACAAAAAATATTTTACTCACTGAATTAAAATTTTATTAATTTATTTCATTAGTATACAATCTTTTTGATCCCCAAATCTATCAAGAAAAGAAGAGGAATAAGTATTCTCCTCATATAAATTAATTGTCTCCATATAGAACTGTGGCAGCAGAAAATGGAGCCATTTACTGAGCTTTCATTTTTCTAACTACATTGTTTAAAGTCACTCTTCATTTTAACACCATCATTTGCAATTTAAGATAGTGCAATTTATCAATGAATTGTCCTAATAAGATTAAATCTTTTCTGCTGGCTTTCAGTAGGATTCATTATATAAAATAAATATAATTCAAAATCAGTAACTAGATGACTGTTTTTAAGTTCCTTAATTTTCCCGTTTATATCTGGAAGGCACTTAAATTTCCGTTCCCTTAGGGAAGCACTCTGAGGGTGGTGAGAAACTGGAACGGGTTGACCAGAGAAGTTGCAGACACCTCATCCCTGGAAAGGTTTAAGACCAGGCTAAATTGGACCTTGAGCATCCAGATCTAGTAGAAGGTGTCCCCACCCATGGCACAGGGGTTGGAACTACATAAGCTTTAATGTCCCTTCCAACTCAAGCTGTTCTATGATTCTATATGATTCTAATTCCTTGATGAAAAAATTGTGAAATAAATGACACCTGTTTTTTTCTTATATGGTACCAAATTTGTTGTGGGAATTTTTTTTCTTCCTCCTGAACTTATGGTAGAAAGAGTTCTACCACAAGTTTCTCTCCCAAAAATCAGCTTAATGTTAGAATGCTGATTTTGGGGACAAAATTGAAGTCAAACTCCATACTGGCACATTCTGCACATCATTTCTGAGTAGCAATTAAAAAGGAATAATTTCAGTCTGCAAGTCCAGCTGTCTTCCTGGGAAATCAGGAAGGGTGCTTGCATCGCAGCATGTCTTTTTTTTTCAGCTTGGAATCCAAACCAAAAGTAGGCATACTGCCAATTTAGCTGTTCAAAGACAGCTGGCAATAACCTTGCGCACAGTGTATGTTGAAAATTAAGACAAATAAAATGTTAAAAATAATATGTACTTAAATTTCAGTATTTTGAAAAATGTTTCAATCCAGGATAATGTATATGAGCTTTAAGGAAAGGGCTACAGCTTCCAGTATGCCTTTGAAAATCAGGTATCAGCTAAGATAAGGAATATGTGTTGTCTAGTGCTTAAAGTTAAAAGCTGTCTGGCCCTGCATTGTATTTTCCATTACTTACTGTAAGAACTTGTGCAAGTCATCCAGTGGGAAGGGAAAGGAAGGGAGGGAAAGGAAAAAGGGAAGAAGAGGGGAGGGGAGGGGAGGGGAGGGGAGAGGGAGAGGAGAAAGGCAAGGCTTTGCATGAAGAGATATTCCCTTGTCAAATGACATCTAACAGGCATTAATACAAAGAAGCAATGGACAATACACCAGAGAGGGAACACAGGAAGCCAACCTTAACTGTGGGGGAAATCACATCCACAACAAATCCAATATAATAGCCTTGTGGATCTCTGCATTTCCAAGCAAAGCTTTACATGAATTATATGGAACAGGCCCAGTCAGATAATATACACAACAGAATATTCTGTATGTATGTAGCACAGTAATTGCAACCTGTGAAAGGTTAGTTTATCCTTCAGAAATACTATTTTTGTTACACTACTGGGTAAGAATTCACCATATGGCTGCAAGTTTGACCTTTTACTTCCCCCCCCAATCTATAAACCAGGCAATTTGTGGCGTGGGTTTTTTTTTTTTTTTTTTTTTTTTTTTTTTTTTTTTTTTTTTTTTTTTTTTTTTTTTTTTTTGTAAACTTCCTTTTGTGTGTGTGCAGTTTGGTGGGCTGAAAAATCAGGGATATTCCAAACAACCCCTGCACAGATGGTCAGTTGCAACATAAGGTGAGAATCAGAAAAGCTACCACTTAGATACCCTCTTAAAGTTAAGAAAAAGCATCTGGTATACATGTACAAGATAATAAACAGGCTGTGGAGTTTTGAGAGAAGAACTACCATGTTCTCTTATCCTTTTTTGTTGAGCAATAGCATATGGACACCAGGAGGCCCTCATGTGGGGCAAGGAAAACTGAAAGTAAATTAAAAACAGAAGTGGAATAAACTTCAGAAGAATTAAAAACTGCCAACACAGCCTGATGTCTGAAGTTGATAATGGATTTTTATTTCCTCTAGTCCTCTGAATTCTTTATCACTACATTTCCCTATAAATTATTATGGTTGAATTTGGCATGTGGGAACTTCTATATCATGTATCCCAGTGAATTACAAAGGGATCTGCAAGCAGAAAAATATATTGCCTCTTTTTAGGATTTAATATGTTGACTGCCCTCTAAAAATGCAGTCTCTAGGAGCACAAATTTCATACATAACGTCATCTGTTTGACACATAATTGACTTAATTTAATAATGCATGACAATATTTGACTTGGGATTGTGGTTCATCCAAATACATTGAAAAAGTGAACATACTTACTCAGCAAATAACTAGTTTGTGTGTTTAAAGAAATCACCCCCCTTTAAAATAAAGCCTCTATTTTATTTGTTTTTATGTAGTCCATGATTGCTAGGAGCAAAAGAATTAGATAAAAAGTAAAAAGAAAAAACAACCAAAACATTTTTTCTTAATTCTTGTTTTGATGATTTTGAGCACGGTTCACCTCACATTTTCTCCTGAAAAGTCTTCTTGACTGTTTTAGAAAATTACCAGCACTTAGTGGGGAGGGGTGGTGGAGAGACAGTTTTAATAAACAATATAGCAAAATGCTGACCTAATGAAAACAATGTCGGAAGGAAAAAAAAGACCAGTTGTTCTATATGAAATTGTTTTAAATTTGTTTACCTGAATAGATGGAAAACACCACACTCCTTTAAAAGAATATTGCTTTATATTAATATCTCTTCTGTTTAAAAATATGTTTGCTGACTGCTCTCTAATGCTGTCATGCCACCTCTCAAAACATTCTTCCAATGTGGAAAAACAGGTTCCTGTTCTGCAGGTGAAGAAATGAAAGAATAAAGATCTTAGCCTAATTCTGCTGATGTCATTCATTTGGGATGTAAAAATCCAGATTTTAAAAAAAGACAAAGGTACATAAATGAGGACTAAGCAGAGATGTAATCACTGAATTGAAAAAAAATACAATTTCTAAAATCTGTGCTCAACAATGAACTTAACCAGGAAGCAACAAAGCACTCCTGGCCTGTGTTATGTCTCTTTTGGAACTGGGATGTACAGAAGCTCCACCTACACCTAGGAGTTTGGTATTTCCATGGTGAAATGCAAGAACCTTAATAAATTGTAGCCTATGGCCTGGGTGACAAATGTAGATTTCTGAATCCTACGGCAGTACGTAATGCAGCCTCTACATCCTCTTTTTCTAAATATCTTTCTGAAAAGTCATATTCTGAGGTAGAGGAGCAAACTGAATCCACATTTGAATGAACTCATAACTTAGCCCTTCAGTTCACTCTTATTCTCAAGTTGTACTTGATAATCATACTGTATTCATTTTCAAGGGGTATGTTTGACTGTCATAGTGATTGATTTGGTCACTAAGTAAAGATTTTTTTTTGTATGTTTTATGGTACAGAAAACCATTCCAGAAAGTAATGCCAAAGTCTGGAGATGCACTCATTATAAGAAATATAGTAAAAAATTTAAACTAAGTATTTTCAATGTAAAAGGTAACAAATTTAAAAAACAAAAACCAAACCAAACCAAACCAAACCAAACAAAACAAAACAAAACAAACCCACACTCAAACAAACAAAATAGAAAATAAAGCAAAGCAAACAATTTTTTTTTAATAAAAAACTTCATAAACATATTTTGTTAAGTGAAATTTTTCAAACAGGGAGAAAAAAGATATTTCTGTAACATTTCAGTTGATAAATGCAAACCTTAGTTATTTCCTACATTTGACAAAACAGGTGTAGAAGGGATAGAATAGTAAACATGAAGAAAATGTGGCTTTTTGTCAATACCTGTAGAATAAGTTATCACTCATAGATGTATGTTATGGATTGGCAAACACGTAATAGTGCCTGCTCTGAATAATGGCTTGCTTTCCCTGTCAACAAAGAAAATTTACTGATTTAATTAAAAGTTCTTTGGTTTTCTTTTTGTTTTCTTTCTTATCTGAATGGATCTTCTGATTTCAATTTCTCCTAAGAAAGGATGACAAGAGACAGACAGAAAAGCATGGTTGGAAGAGAGTTTAGGTAGAAGGGAAATCAAAAGAGTAGGGAAAGTAAAGCAAGATTCATTTTTTCTAAATCATCCAATACTCATTAATAAGGCATTCTCCCTGGTATATGCTGGTTTAGATGTTGCAATGAATGAATTTCACTAACAAGCTCAGAAACTCAGATGAAGGACTGTTTACAACCTTTCTGCTAAGAAGTTATCTTTTTTATGCACTAGCTCTATTGACTCTAAATGGTGAGACAAATTTAAAATCTCCTGATAGTGAGATAAGTTCAACATAAGAAAATTGTGAGTGCCTAGAGATTTCTTAGTATTAATGTAAATGTGAGCAGATGCCTTGCTATTTTTAGAGAGCTCACTGGTGGAAGAAAGAAGGATAACAACGCATCAATTGAATAGCCTGTTGTTGAAATATCAGGCTTCATCCATTGACATCTGATTGTATCCCCCTTCTTGTTTACAACTCACCATTCAATGTCATGAAATTATCTTGGTGGGTTTTTTGGTTTGGTTTTTCTTTTTTTTTTTTTTGACTAATTTAGAACTATGAAACACTTCCCAGTAGTTGGAAAAAGCCTGCAAAAGTCTATTTCCAAAAACTGTAATACGTGGCTCCAAGGAGACCTTCAAACACAGTGTTTTCTTTTCCAGTGGAGACAAAGGAGTAATTTCTGCAGTTACTTTCTATTTATACTGATTTAGCTAAAAGAAGAATTAGGCCTAGAAAATCCAACTGCTGAAAAGGAAACAAAGTTAGAGATGGAATTCACCTTTTTGAATAACATTCTGTTCTGCTCAAGCTGGCACAGGTTCTGCATTGATAAGTTCCAGGGAACAGGTCCTTTAGAACACTACTACATGAGTTTAATGTGTCTCTGAGCCTTTTTATGCATTTGAGGATTCTTTCTTTCTTTCTTTCTTTCTTTCTTTCTTTCTTTCTTTCTTTCTTTCTTTCTTTCTCTCTTTCTCTCTTTCTCTCTTTCTCTCTTTCTCTCTTTCTCTCTTTCTCTTCTCCTCTTCTCTTCTTCTTCAATGAAGCTATTGTTTTGCTGGGGTACCTTTTCAATTAGCTCCCTTAACTTGACAATATATGGATTTGCAATGCGTAACTAGATACCAAATCTGCCTTTATGGCTACAGGAGAGGATAAAAGTTCTGTTGATCTTTGAGAATTCACATCAGCAAGGTAGAAATCTTTGCCTACTGAAGCAATGTTTCCTTTTCTAGGGTGCAATTATGTTGAAAAATGCAACATTTTGTGAAGATCTATGCACAAAGGGATCTCCTTCACCACAAGGAATTTGATGAAGATTAATATTTTCTGAGTCCTTCACAGGATTGCCACAAAACAGTGAGCATCTCAGTGACATGACTACATGCTACTCTTCAGGGAACTCTTGTATATAAAGTAAATCTTCTCCACAGTCTATTTGTCACTACTATTTTCACTTATCCTTACAGCTATGGAATCTAGAATTAAATAGACTTTCTAAGTATGGTCTTATAATTCTGTCATTGCCCTTCAAGCACCTCTTGATCATCACTAGATCTCCCCATGCTCTCCTCTTTACTAAACTAAACTAACCTATCCTGTCTACATAATCTATAAGGTCTCTGATCATCTCATTAGCTCTCCCTGGCCCCTCTCCAGTTTTCTGCATCCCTCTTAAACTGTGGAGCCCTAACTGGGTTAATAATCCCTATCTGGGATACAGTAATCATTCTAAATGCAGCCTTAACTTCCTGTGATCCAGTGAGGTAAAATTTTCTCCTTTCATGTTTCTCCACTATCAGTTCAGCAACAGCAGTGATATTTAACAAAGTCTCTTGACTCACTGTAACAATCTAGAATTTGACCATTGCTCCTAGAGTAGTGCCTATTATACATGGAGTTTTTAGGATCCTCAGACACAAGCTAGATGCAAGACTTGTGGGCTATTAAGGAAAAATGAGAATAGGTAAAGTTCACTGTATACAATTTGAGGTGAAAGGTACACTAGTGAGGGTAAAGTTGTAATTTTTTTTCATCAATTAAAATCATACTGAATAACTTACTGAAATGCCTGGATGTTAACTTTATAAACATTGATATGTGAGGAAAAAAACAGGGACATGAGAATTATCATTAGCCTTCTAATTCTGTATTTTTGCCCTGACTAGCTCAATGCACCTACAACAGACTAGAAGGAGAATAAAAATTTCCTAATGGACCTTACACAGCATTCTTCTAGTATCATTCATGACAAAAATTAATTCAGAGCCTATTACATTGCAATTTGAATAATACAATGATTGGATAGTAAAATTCTTTTGAACTGCTTGTTTAGTTTATTATAGGTCTTCACTTATGGAACATTGAAATGGAAGATGAGAAAAATGTTATTAATGGAAACAATAAATAGATGAGAAGTGAGATTGAAAATTAAATTAAACATTTTAGGAACATAAACATACAAGTTCCTGAAATGAATTAAGTATGTGCTGAGCCTGACCTAGTTAGACAGAGTCTTGCACAAATCCTAGAACCACCAAAAATTCAATGTTTTCTCTGGATTCAGGCTTAAACTTCAGAAAACTGAAATTTTTTTATTTTATGATAGAATGCTTCAAAAAAAAAAAGACCCTTTAATTTAGTCTTAATAGCTAATAAATGATGTATCTGCCAGTAACTATACTATTTGCATCCGTATCTATATAAAACATACTGAGGTATTTAAGCATAACCTTCAGATGAAGCATTTAAGCAACGTATTTAAAGACAGATCTTCTATCTGAGAATTTTGTGGCACTCGAAGTGACCTCTCCAAAGTAAAATAGAGGCAGAAAATGTGACCATCCCACACATTGCTTTATATTTTTAAGTCTAATACTAGGAAAAAATATTCTTAACATAAAGCATATGTGTCTACTGAGAAATGCCATTTTGGGTTATGATTGCAGAAAACAAACAAACAAAAAGTTTTCTTTTTTTGTTTTTAAAATAAATCTTTATATGTACATGTCTGTGTAGTGAAGTTTCAAACCTAAACCTATTTAATCCAATGCTTTGCCTCTGACACTGATCAGCAGTAGGTTTTAAGGAAAACTTATTTGGAAACATAGCAAATAGTATTCCCATCTGTACCTTCTTGATTTCTGGGAGTCAATGTTACAAGAATATTCTGAACTTGAGGCTGAAATTACAAGCCCACAACAGGACTTTCTTCCAAGACTTGTCTTACTGCCCCATTTTATGCTTATGTCTTCTTCATAATGCCATGAAAAGAAATGAAAAGCAGATTCTTTGTTCCATTGATGATTTCAATCTCAATCATATCCTCTTTACTTAGTCTGTCTCACTATTCTGATGGTCCTCACAGTTCTGTTTGGTTCCCACTCCACCCTTGAACCAGAAGAGCTTGCACACTGCAACCATTCCAGAGTTTTATACAATGGCAGAGTCATGTCTTTCATCTTGTTCTTTGTTGTCTTTCTGAAGATTTCAGCATTCTGTTTGTTCTTTAAATTGCTATTCATCACTAAGCTGACATTTAGAAAACTATCCACAATGAGTCCAAAATTTCCTTGTGGAATCCTGATAGCTAATTTAGAGCCATTCACTTTGTGTGTACAATTAGTCTGCATTTGGTGTTTTTCCCCTTGAAAATTACCTGTATCAACAATGAATTTCATTTACTATTTTATTGTCATGGGAGTCTTCTGTAGTATTTTACAGTCAATTTTAGTTATAACTATGTGAATATTTTTTTATTAACAAACCTTGACATCTCATTATTCATTCTGTTTCCCAATAATTTATTAATATGTTTAATGGCAGAAAAACATAAGTGGTAATAGCAATTTAGACCCATCTTTTTGCATAAATTATTTTTTTTTTCAGAGTGTGCACCATATTATATTTATCAACACAGAATTTCACTTGCCTTCATAGTGTCCAGTCACATAATATTGTACTGTCCTTTGCAATTCTTCAGTCAAATTTCAGCTGTGCTGCTGTTAATAATTCAGTACCCATTAGTGAGCTGTGTCATTTGCTATTTACCCTCTCTCCAGGTCAGCTATGACCATGTTGAACTGCACAGGCCACAGCATGAATCACTGTGGCACTCCAGGGTCTAATCTCAGTGAAAACACATGCTTTACCCCCAGCCAGTGTTTCCGATGTTTACTCAGTTATTTATCCATCTGAAGACCTTCCCTCTTATCTCATGGCAGAATAGTTTCTGTCTTATCCTTCTGGTGAAGGTTATTGTTGAAAGACTTTGGAAACTGTATAAAGTATATCTCTCTGTTCCACAGGACACTGAACTTTTAGCTGCTGCTTTTAATAACTATTCCAGCTTTGATGCAGTTTTCTTTTTCGAAATTAAATAATGCTGTGGAAGATTCTGAAGAGACCTTTTAATCCTTCAAGAATATTAAAATTTATTTAATTTACTATTACAAACAGGCTGTCATGAATCCGGCTGCATATATATATAGCTCAGGCCTAAATTAAAAATTGTTTCATTTCTTGTGAACTTTTTAATTAGGAATGCCAATAAGCAGATGTGTATGTTATCTAACCACTTATTTCCTACATTATTCCTTATCAGGATGTTACTTGGTTCACATGGAGGTAACTGGAGTTTCCCTATATTGTTGTACTTTTACTTTTAGCTGTTACATTTTACAATAGCATTTTATATGTATAGCAACCTTTTCGACTGAGTAGTTGATAGCATAGTATGATTAATATTCTGCCTAGTAAAGCCTTCATTTTAATTATGGGAAGTCTCTGTTGCTTGAACTCACAGTTAAAGTATTTACCTTATTTCACCTCTTTAATGTGCAACGTCACTCCTCCATATAATACCTTGTCTCTCATTTCTGTACCATTTGTGTCCTGCTGTTACAGTATTTCACTAATTCCTTTCCCATTTCTGAGATGCCTGTTATGTCATATCTCTTACAGAGTCATAAATTCTTTTACTTCATTATTTTTTATCTGACTTTGCATAGAAGTAGGCAAACATTTGGGGTTCATATCTGCTGAAACAGGATTTAAAGTGTTGTGACAGTTTTAATATTTCCTACAAGAATTTAAGAAGATCTATTCTATCTTTTCTTCTTAAAGAAATTTTCTGACTTTACCGGAAAAGAAAAATAGTACATAGAAGCATAGAAATGTCTGGGTTGGAAGGGACCTCTAGAGGTCATCTAGTCCAACCCCTCCCTGCTGAAAGCAGGGACATCCTCAACTAGAGCAGGTTGCTCAGAGCTCTGTCAAGCCCCACCTTGAACGTCTCCAGGGATGGGGCCTCAACTACCTCCCTGGGCAACTTGTTCCAGTGTTCTACCACTCTCATAGTAAAGAACTTCCTCCTTATTTACAATCTAAATCCACTCCTTTCTAATTTAAAACCATTACCCCTCATCCTTTTACTCCAGGCCTTTGTAAAGAGGCCCTCTCCAGTCTTTTTGTAAGCTCCCTTCAGATACTGGAAGGTGGCTATTAGGTCTCCCCAGAACCTTCTCTTCTACAGGCTGAACAATCCCAGCTCCCTCAGCCTGACCCCATAGGTGAGGTGCTCCAGCCCCCTGATCATCTTTGTGGCCCTCCTCTGGACCTGCTTTATCTGGTCCATGTCCTTCCTGTGCTGAGGGCTCCAGAGCTGGATGCAGTATTCCAGTATTCTGCTCACTCTGTCGTAGAAAGCCACTAGGTTTGTCGGGTAGGATTTCCCCTTAGTGAAATCTCCATATATTTTTCTTTATGGAACTGATGAAAGGTGTAGTCAGGTGCTGTCACAAGTCTTACAATTAGAGTCTGTTAAGTGCAATTGATAAGTATGTTAATTTCAGAATAACATCGAAGGCAAAGGCTTAAGAAACTGGTGTTATCACCTATAAACAAATAAAAACTATTCAATGAGAAACAGAGTGCTTTATATATAAGTAGCAATATTAAAATATGTTTGAGCACACTACCTGCAAAATAGTAATTCTAGCAGTAAAAAAAAAGTTATCTATTTTTCATTAAGCCAATACTTAGAGTTATTTACTTAGGATCTGGAGACCTAGTATCAGTTTCTCCCTCTGCCTCACATGATAAATAATCCATCCCATTTTGTAGCAGAAAGATCCAATCAGGATCCTACAGGATGTTTGGTGATAGTGTTCTTTCACTCTCTAGTGTAATATATCACTGGGGATTAGACACTGGAATGGACTGCCCAGGGTGGTGGTGGAGTCAGCTTCCCTGGAGGTGTTTAAGGGAAGATTGGATGTGATGCTTAGTGACATGGTCTAGCTGATGTCATGGTGTTGGGTCATAAACTGGACTTGATGATCTTGGAGGTCTATTCCAGCCTCAGTAATTCTGTGATTCTGTGAGTCACTCACTATGGTCAGTTGTTTTAAGTCTGGGATTTATTTCTTCCTTCTAAGTGACCCCCCAAAATTGGTTCAATAAAGTGATTCAGGTAGTTGAAACATAGGAAAGACACTGAGATGCTGGAATGTGTCCAGACAAGAGCCACCAAGCTTGTGAGGGGTTTAGAGAACAAGTCTTATGAGAAGAGGCTGAGAGAGCTGGGTGTGTTTAGTTTGGAGAAGAGGGGACTGAGGGAGGACCTCATTGCCCTCTACAACTACCTGAAAGGAGGTTGTAGAGAGGTGGGTGTTTGCCTCTTCTCCTTAGCAACTACTGACAGAACCAGAGGAAATGGTCTGAAGTTGTGTCGGGGGAGGTTTAGATTAGATATTAGGAAGAAATTCTTTATGGAAAGAGTGGTGAGGCACTGCAACAGCCTTCCCAGGGAGGTGGTTGAGTCACCATCCCTGGAGGTAGTTAAGAAATGGGTAGACCTGTTGCTTCAGGACATGCTCTAGTGGCTGACATGTAGGGGGCTATTTTTGTGTTTTTGAAGTCATGTTTGATCAGGGTATTTAGGTATTTAGGTGATCTAGGAGGTCTTTTACAACCATGAATATTCTGTGATTCTATATTCCCTTTTCATTTCAGGTGAATCCTCTTGATGAAACTGGCCCAAATTAGAAAAATCTGTCTTCCTCAACAGTGAATGTTCAGTGATAAAAGTTCCAGTAAGGGAGCACTAAGTATGCATGGTTACTTTACTCTGCTGACCTCCTTTTCCATGGGCCCTGAAGCACAGTTTTATTTAAGCATTTTATCAGGTATTCCTTCAGCTGGGCTGGATTGGACTGAGTTGGGATATTTTATAATAGCCTTTAAATTCCTCAGAGTCACAGAGAAGGGCCTTTGCAGCCCTGAGCTTCATTACCAGTTTGATGGGCCTGGTGAAAGGATGACCTTCATTTATTTTGATCTGCCTTTAACCATCCCATCTCTGACTTGGTTTGTCATACACAACTCCATATTTATCAGTAGGTATCAGCTGTCCTAGTTAAAAAAGGAGAATATGTCATGGGGGCAACTTCTATCTCTTCCAGAGAAGATAGAATAAAATTCGTTAATATTTTAGATGTCAATCTCCAGGGCATGTGATTGTCCATATTCAATACTTTATGAAATTACCCTCTTTTGTTAGCATAAATTAGTGGTACATACATCAGTAGATCAGTCAGTAAAACTCTGAAGTGAATCACCAAATCAATATCAGTTGAAAGACAGATGTACTTAAAATTTTGACTCAAGCTTTAGCTTTTATTAAAATTAATCTTTGAAAATTCCCTTAAAAAAATGAGGATCTGCAAAAGTCTTTCTGCATGCAGACATGATAAACAAGTAAAATTGAAAATTAAGGTACAGCTGAATAAAAATACTTTCCTAAATACCCATAGAAAAGAGAAAACTAGGACAACATTTTCTCAAGTGAGGGCAGTTTTTTCTCTACAGCTTTATATTTATAAAAATCATTATACTCTCAGCATAATCAAAGGATTTCAGAAATGACAGTTTTGTGGAGTATGAAGAGACACTGCTAAAAAGGTGTGAATGAAACAACTTTGTATTCTAGCAAAAAAGTACTTGTGAGATTTATGCATTAGAAAGGAAGAATGCAAATGCAAAATCATACTGTTTCTGTTTTATACCCACCCAAAGCCACTAAGAGTATAATCTCATTAGGTTTAAATTGACTACACATTACTTTGGCAATATTCATAAAACTCTACGGTTTGGTAATTAAGGGAATGGAGGAAGTGGGTTAATAAACTCTCTAGTTTCAATTTATTATAATTTTAATTATAAGATGATAGTAATACTTTTAGAAAAAGAAATATTTGAATACTTACATGAGGTAACACAGCACTGAGTATATGACATTGATTTCACGTCTGATACAACCGTACTCATGCGATTTTGTAATTCATTTGTCCTGTTTAATGTAAAAGATACTGCATGACCCTTGTAACAACCAGGAAGAAATTGATGATGAACACCATAGTAAGGGCTTAATGGGATAGCAGAAAGAAAATAGAGATTAAACAAAATAAAAGGAAATGCTTTATATCTTTCTTAGTATTTAGAAGTAATGATGGAAGCATAGAAAAGTTCCTTAGCAGATGGCAAGTCATCTTAATCAAGCAAATTAAAGGATCATGAATTAAAAAAAATAAAGTGGTGGGTTATTTGACACACACTGTAATTACATTGGACATATTGCTTTCAATAAATGTTAGAGGACAAATTAACATTACAGTTGTGCCAACTATGTTTCTAAATCTTCTTTTTAAGCTTATAATTAAAATCCTAAATTATTACTGCAGCAAATTAACACTTTTAATAGGATTCAAACATTGTGATCATCAGCATTTGCTTTCCCTTCCTCTCCTCCCCCCTGCCAAAGACTTAATAAGTATAAATCTAAACAATACAGCACCTCTGTAAATACTAAGCAGCTAGATGGCATAGAATCTTATCCTGAACACACCTATTCCAAAACTGCAGCCTTTGAAAAGTAGTATGATGCTGTGGTGAAGTTGTTTTTTGTATTAGAGTAAAATATAAAGTTGTGGGTAGTAAAGTAGCAATTATTTTTTAGTCTTTACACTTCAAAAGATTTCCTAGCACAAACAGGTGCTATCTTAAATTGATCCTGTGTATTTTTTTTTTTTTTTAATGAGGATCAAATCTGAAAAACAGAACACAAAGAGAGTTTCTGTTGAATTCCAAGAGAAGTGAATCAGATTATGTTTGTTCATTATTTCCAAACTATGGCATCTTTCTCCTTCAACCTGGACACCTTCCCATCCCTTCTTATGATTCTTTCTGTCTTATCCTGATCTTCAGCTATAGCTCTGAAATTTGAGTCCTTTTTTTTTTCTTTTTTTTTTCTTTTTTTCTTTTTTTCTTTCTCTAGATGAAAATAAAGTACAGAAGGAAATTAAATTTGGATCAGCATTTAAAACACTCACTGAAAGAATAAAAGATTTTGATCAAAGACACAACTCCCAACATCATGGTAGCTGACAATTTTCTCATCCAGCTTGGCACTTTTAGCTGTTTAAACCAGCATTTATGCACTTTATAACCCCGATAATTACACTAGAACAAGTTCTGGGTTTATTTAGTCAAACATCCTGTGCTTAGTTCCAGCATTAACTTCCTTCTCTGTTCCTGTTTTTCCTAAAAAAAAAAAAAAAGATAAACTGAAAGTTAACTATTTGTACTTTTTTGATCTACCCCACTAAGTTCCAGTCTATTTCCTGTGAAGATTTCAAACATGAAATCATAGTACAATAAGTTTCATTTACCAGCAACTATACTGTTAATAGACCTACAGATACACAATATTTCCTAAAATAAACTGACATTTTCTATGAAAGCTTTGGTGGTTTGAAAGAAATATTGTGAAAATTATTAGTGTGCTGTTGCATTAAATGGCAATCCTGCTTACTGAAATAGACTTGGTGATAGATTAAATATATATATTTGGAATTAAAAAGAAAAAAAAAAATCATTAAGTTATATCACTTTTAAGTTATATCACTTAAGTCCTGTGTGATATAGGAGGGTCAGTTCTGATTTCTGTCTTTACAGGAATGCTCCAATCCTGTGCTTTAACCAGACAGTGAGATTCTGTAATATTAAAATACTTTTGAGTAATGCTGATTTCAAAAGCCTTCTAAAAACAATCAATGCATTGAAAAATCTCCCTCAAATTAGTGTGTATGTGCTATACTTAAACAAATGCACTTACTCCCAGAAGTTAGTAGATATCAACTTATAGATATACTTTAATTATTGCAGAATTAGAATCTTACTCTCTTCCTCCTCAATAAGCATGTGCTCTAATAAGAATAATCCAAAATACACTATTACTAATGTAATCAAAGCTATCAACTGTTTTTCATTGTGAGGACAACTGTTCTCTCTTATATACAATGAGATGGGAGAAAGTTTTAGTCTCTCCTGAGCTTTTTCATAAAATTTTATAATCTTCACTGTACCCATTTGTTCTTTCTTCAGCCTTAAAGGAGATACTTCTATTTTCGTAGTTTAAAATACTGTAATACTGTATTTGAATTCTTATACTTCTGTTATACTTAATCATTATCTTCTATTGCAATAATTATATTCCATATAAAGAAGATACAGCACACTTTTAACTATGTATAACCCATTTCATTTTAGTATACTATTACAGGGACTTTTATGGCATTCATAATGATATATTGTAGCAGATCATCATACTTAATTTACTATAATTAATTTAATGAATAATAATATGACTGCTTTAAATACTCTGTAGTAGACCTTTGTTTTTAATATAGTCATTCAGCAATTTCAGTCTTAGGAACCATGACATCACTTTTTGTGTTTTTTGTTTTCTAAACTTTGAAATGCTCTACACTATTTTTTTTCTGTGTAATTTTTTTTGTGAAAGAATCTCAAACAAACCAATGATTTTAAGTAAACTGTTTACATCTCTTATAAATAAGATCAAATAACAGATTCCTGGGATGAATTTTGAGCATGAAGCAGATCTTACTCAAATAGATATTCATTCAGGTTCAATAAATTGGTGTATCATTAATTCCTTCCTTCTATATCTTTCTTATTTCCATTCATTACAGTAAAATGCTTAATAAACATATATATAAAAATTAATCTAAAATATATCCATAGTAATTAAATATTTTATATAATATATATAAACATACACACACAAATGTATATGTCAATAATCCAAATCATGCAAGATACAGATATATGTGGGATGCTTCTATATTTGAATTGTCTTCCTTTTTCATATGCCTTGAATAACAAGTAATATTCACACCACTGTAGGTGCACCATTTGTCTTCTCTTACTATTTTTCATATTTTCACTGCAGAATAATGATGAGGCATACTATTGTTGTCAAATCATAAAGACTCTTTTTATAAAGTGGGCTTCAGTTTTGTAATATGGATTTGGGACAGGTTCAGTGTAACACCTGGACTTGTCACATGTGGAGACACCTTTAGGTGTCCTGTTCAGTTGTAGCCATGAAGTGCTCTAAGATACCTTACAAAAAGAAATCTTGAGCATTGCATGGAGTACTCAACTACACACCCAAATTTTAACATATATCCACCAATTTGTTAAGGCTCACTCTGTTCTATTAAATGAAACAGACAATTAAGTTTTGTTTATTTATATTTTCTATATTTTATTTATTATTTATTCACTTATAAATCAAATACTTTACATGGGTTGTTTTGCTTTAGACTTCAAGCAACAAAGAGTTTAAAAAAGATGCTTGCTTACTTTCATATTTGTCATTCAAGGTTATATGTATGATATGTCTAATGTTATATGTATTGAATGTCTAATCTAAAGCTCTGTTTTGTATTTCTTCTGTCTCCTTCATGTTCAGTCACTGTGTTCAGAATAAAAAACACAATCCAGTAAGCCATAATGAAAATGACTAGGAATATAATTTTTACACCAGGGTTCAGGCTCCTGATTATCATCTGATGATTAAAACATATTTAGGAATCTGGTGCAAGAAAGAATATTATAATTACCTTTAATGCTAAAAGGTCCTTGAATGGAATTGTGACTAATAAATAAAAAGTTAGATGTTTTGTACATTCATGGTACATACAGAGTACAATATGACAACACAGTGCAGTGCTTCACACTGTCAGATTGTATCCAAGCATAATCAGTGTAATCAGCATAATGAACCATTAGTAGCCATTAACTACATTAACTATTAAAGCTTCATGAAATCTGAACATATATCATAGTCTTGGTATTCTGTCTTTAGGTTCATTTTCCTTAAATAACTTGCTTTCACAGGATGTGAGTAAAATTAGGGATGTTGAAAGAACTGAATATAAAAGGCAAATAAGGGCTTAGAACAGTTTATCCAGAGTGTTTCCAAACACCTCCAGCTTGAGCTTCTGAAATCATTCACAGATATTCTTATTTGGGTATTTATTTTTCAATAATATGTACATTCTTAAAGAAGACATTTTTTCACTACATCTAGGCAAGCATATGAAAGTAATTTTTTTTCTCTAAATGTTTTTGCTAAGTTTTCAAAGAGATTATAATCTTTATTTCTTTATGCATATTTTAGAGGATTTTCCTTATTTCTGAATTGACTGTGAGACATGAAAACACTTCAGGTTTCATTCCACTATTGACATTTATGCATTGTGTTATATTTCCTACTAATATGTGGATGAGTGGTGTAAAATACAAAGACACAGAGAAATAAATTTCCTGCTAACTGCACTTTGGTAGATTCAGAAATAAGTTGCATTTCTTCAAGCTTACAAAGAATTGCCCTGCCAGAGTACAACAGAACTATGTAACGCTTCAGTGATCCTGAGGTGAAAAAGCTTCTCTTATCTGGAAATGTAACCTTAAAACAAATGTGTTCAATAATTTTCTATATAAAAATCGTTAAAAGACCAAAGATAACCTGTGCTGACAAGCATTAGCAGCAAATATCAAACCTAAAAAGGGGAAGTGATTTCAGAAATGCAGGACGCTCTTTGGTTTATTTTTATTGAACAGGCTTTATATCAACCTAGTATGACTTTATTTTCTGTATGTATCAGGAGATTGTCAAAGTTAGATATATGACAAATCTAGAATAAATTTGATCCAGAAAAAGGCTTGTGGACAAAGCTTCTGGAATGTTTCATGTGCTGATTTTGTTTTTTTCTGTATTCTTATTTTAGTGTCTTTCAATTTCAGAAATTTGTGTGCAAATATTAAAATTAATTAATTTACATATTTTTTTATAGATAAATCATAATAAAGGTATAATGTTATATCATGTATTACTTGAGGTAGTCCAACATCTTTATGATCTTATTCATATAAAACAAACTATTTATTTCCATTTTCAAATATATTTTCAAAATGACTACAACTTTTTTCCCCTGAGGTACCTTTAAAATTCATGACCTTTTACATAAAATCTAATAAGCTATTTCTACAGCATGGGACAGTTAAAAAAGTTTCCAGACTGAGGTCCCAAATTAATAAACTTTGAGCTGTGCATTTTCTGTTGCCTACAAATATTTTAATAAGCAAAGATAAGTTCAAGTCTTTGCCCACAAAGTGTTAGCGGCGCCTCATAGAAAACCAGTGCAATGAGGTTATTCAGAGTTCAATATGGTGTTATTCTATTGTCATTAAAAAAACCCCACAAACAAACAAACAAACAAAACAGAAACCAAACCAAACCAAACCAAACCAAAACAAAACAAAACTATCTCTCCACTCTGTCCAGAACTCACTGGATGGCAGCACAGCCTTCCAGTGTATCAGCCACTCCTCCCAGTTTCGTATCATCAGCTAACTTACTGAGGGTGCACTCCATCCCTTCATCCAGGTCATTGATGAAGATGTTGAATAAGACTGGACTCAGAACTGACCCCTGGGGAATACCACTACTTACAGGTCACCAGCTGGACAACCTGTTTTTTTGTTTGGTTGGTTGGTTTGGATTTGTTTGTGTAATGTTTTGTTTTGTTTGTTTATGCTGTTTTGGTGTAGTTTTGTTTTTGTTTTATTTTAAAGAAACCTTATGCTTTCAGAAAGCAGAGTCTTAAAAACAATCTGTGGAAATGTCAGCTATGAAATGAGAAACTCAATATCTCACAGTGTGGGGCTAGAGTCTACATAGACCACTTGGGAACTAAGGATGTGTGAAGACTAGACAGCACCACTGCAGTGATAGTGCTTGTGCCTGGACACCACAGAACAGTATCTGAGACCACAGTTTCGGTGTAACACAGAATACAAAATACATTCCGTGACTATACAGAAACAAAGGAGAAAAATTACATCTTTAATATGCTAATGTAATCTCCAAATAACTTATTGCTATGGCTTTGACAATAGCAACAACAACAAAATAAATAGAGAAATGTTATTATGCTAAAGAGCATGAAGTGACATGATACTGAAATATCATATTAAATCCATTAAATATTGTATGTCAGCAAATACGTACATTCAGCCTGGAAAGTGTTTGATTCAGGAATCTGAAATATACCACATTTAAAAAGGAGCAAGGACATCACAACATTGATTCCACACATGAATCATCAATATATTGACTAAAGGAAACAGGTCACTTAGCTTGTTTTATTTTCTTAGAGAAATCTGACACATAGAAAAGGAAAATTAAGTTGAGATCAGCTGTAGAATTAGAAAAAGCTTTAGACATTAGTCTAAGTTACTTATACTGTATTTATGATAAGACCAGTATATTCAGACATAACTCCTCTTTAATAAGATGCTCCAAAGGGTTAGTCCAAAAGCATACAAATATACTCAGCACTACACAGACATTTTCTAGGAACAATTTCCTGTTGCAGATAAAGTTTACAGAAGGTCATTGAGAAATATGAAATTGTAATGAATACTGTTAATATTCATAGATTTTTAAAATTAGTTGTAAATAAGTGAAGACTTCTCTTTTGGATTAGAATGGTCTCACATGCAATGTTAAAATAATTTAGTAAGGGAAACATTGGCAGAGTCTCCCAAGAAATGTGCTTTACATAGAATGTTTTTTTAATTCTATACTATTGAGAATGAAATGCAGAGATCTTAATTTGATGAATAAACAAGTGCAGAAGTACTATATTCAGTGTTTAGTTATAGTGTTGCAACAGAAAGGAACACAAAGTCAAAACAGGAGGATGGAGCCAATATGAAGCTGAATAATGAAAATCAAACTTCCAGATGGGCAGGACAATGAAGCAGAAAGAGGATTGTCATTAGGAATAAACTGAATGATCCACTCTCTTAAAAGAATGCTGATATATTTACTTGTGACACAGCTGTGTATACAATTTTCTGGAAATTAAATTGCACATAATATAAAATGTTAATACACTGAACACTAAAACACATAGTAATGAATATTAGTAATTCATTAGTAATGAATATTTTTTAAAGAAAACAAAAATTAATCAAAGGTGTAATATTGAATAATTATTTTTTAATATAAGAAAGGTCCCTTCTTACATTTTGAAAAAAAATAGTTATTGCTTGATCATATTCTATTTTTAACTCTCTTATGGGAATAAATCGGATATGTAGCTATGAAATAAATATTAAGGAGGGAATGCTTGGGAAATGTGAGTGAAGTTGCTTACTTATCCACAAAAGTTTGCATAAACAGAAGATTGCTTTTACAATGGAAATACTAGAGCAATTTAATTTAAACTAATAGTTAAATGAAAAACATGTTAAAATAAACTGCCCAATTTGAAGCTTTGTAAAGCATTGAAGCTTTACAAATAATCCTGCCTAAATTTCTGAAGTGCAATGGCTAAAACTGCAAGACCTTCTCATTCCCACATCAGTGCTTTATATAGACCACACAATATATATTTGAATGCATCCTCCATTTTTTTTTCATATATTAATTTATAGCTAAAGCATTTCCATTATTTTACCCCCTCATAACATAACAAAGTAACAGTTTTCAATAAGTTCTTTTCTACTTTTTCTATAGAATGAAACCTCTTTAAAATCCTCCCTGAATTATCAACACTATTTCCAGCACAAATTGAAAACATAACCCCATAGTAACTAATATGAAGAAAATTAACTGTATCCCAGCCAAAACTAGCACAGGGTTTGCTTCTGTTCCCAAGGATACCTGTAAGTGTTCAGTTATAGTGAAGTTTAGTTTCATGTTTATCTAAAATTAGACAAGTCTTATTCTTTTGAAAACTACATGTCATTATTTCAGTCATTAGGATATAGTTAATTTATATAGTATATAGACCAGGAATAAATAATGCCAAGAGTTATTTCAGTTATAAGAACAACCAGCAGCTTAACCTGGATAAGTGATAATGTTAAAATCTGGTTTCAGTCATACTCCAAATAGACTTTTACGTCTCATCTCATATCCCTTCACTCAGACGAAGAGATGTAAATGGTGCAGGTGCACACAATTATGCTACTTGTCCTTCTGCCAAACCACCGTCTAAAACATGACTGAAGATTACGCACTTCATTACCAAAATAGCTGGATTTTTTTTTTCTTCGTTAATATTCATTTTTCTAATGTAAGCACTTCAGCTATCACAAAGCATTAAAAAACTTGAGAGAGTTTCAAGCTTCAAGATTTATCAGAGGTAAATCATAAGGAGTGTGTCTACCTCACTTGATGAAGAAAAATATTTGAAAAGGATTTGATGGTGGTTCAATGTCCAGATGGAGATCAGTGACAAGTGGTGTCTGTCAGGGATCCATGCTGGGACCAGTAATATTTAATATCTTCATCACTGACACAGACAGTGGGATCAAGTGCATCCTCAGTAAACTGTGTATGACACCAAGCTCTGTGGTGTGATCAACATGCTGGAGAGAACAGATGCCATCCAGAGAGATCTAGACATGCTCAAGAAGTAGGCCTACATGAGCCTCATGAGGTTCAACAAGGCCAAGCACAATGTCCTGCACCTAGGTCAGGGCAAGCTCTGGTATTAATACAGAATGGAGGGGATGAAAGGATTTAAAGCAGCCCTGCAGAGAAGGCTTGAGGATCCTGGTGGATGAAAAGCTGGACATAAGCCAGCAGTGTGCACTCACATCCCAGAAGGCCAATCACCAGGTCAAGGGAGGTGATTCTACTTTGCTCTGGTGAGACCCCATCTGGAGTACTGTGTCCAGCTCTGAAGTTTTCAATACAATAAAGGCAAGGACCTGTTATAGTGGGTCCAGAGGAAGGCCACAAAAATGATCAGAGGGCTGGTACACCTCTCCTGGGAAGAAAGGGTGAGAGAGTCGGAGTTGTTCAGCCTGGAGGAAAGAAGGCTCCAGGAGACCTCATTGCAACCTTTCAATACTTAAAGGGGTCTTAAAAAAAAGTTTTTAGCAAGGCCTGTTGTAACAGGACAAGGTCTAATGCTTTTAAAATAAAAGAGGGTAGGTTCAGACTAGATATAAGGAAGAAATTTTTTACAATGAGGGTGATGAAACACTACCACCAGAGACAGGTGGTAGAAGCCCCCATCCCTGGAAACATTCAGTGTCAGGTGGGACAGGGCTCTGAGACACCTGATCTAGTTGAAGATGTCCCTGCTTATTGCAGGGTGGATTGGACTGGATGAACTTTAAAAGTCCCTTCCAACCCAAGCTATACTAGATTCTTTTATTCTTTTCCCTGCATCACATAAGCTGTTGGAAGATGATAATTCATTGAAAATTGTCTTGTCAAGTGATTTTTGTGATTGTTTATTTTGCTGTATTTTTCCTCCATGTTATTTGAGTCATATTATTTTCTTTTTGAAAACTACAGGGTTTTGTATGACATCTTGCAAATTTATTTTTCTCAAGAAGTTATTTTACATGTGAACAAATTTAGGAAGTATTTTGAATTATGAATCATAATTAAAACTTTGGTATTTCTGTAATTCAAATTCACAAACTGCAAATTCAGTTGCTTTGATCTTCATGCACTTTACCTGATTATAATGTGGGCAGAAACCTGTAACCACATTAGTCTCTGAACTATCAGCTCCATGATAGTTCTTAGTACTTAAAACCTCTCTTAAAAATAAAAACTAACTAAAACCAAATCCAATCAGAAAACCAACCCCCCACTGATACTAAAGAAACTAGTCTCAAACAGCATGACATATTGCCATGTTGTTTTGTTTTGGGTTGTTTTGGTTTCTTTTTTAATAAAATATATAGTAATAAAATACATTAATTAATCACAGAATCATAGAATAGTTTGTGTTGAAGGGTTCCCTTTAAAGATTATCTGTGCCAAGAGCCCTGCCATGGACAGGTATATTGTTCTAAGTCCTGTCCAACTTGACCTTGAATACTTCCAATGATGGAGCATCACAGCTTTTCTGGGTAACCTATTACAGTGTCTCACCACACAGCATAAAAAATTACATCCTTGCATCCAATGTAAACTGACCCTCTTCCAGTTTAAAATCACTGTCCCTCATCCTGTCACTACAGGCCTTGGTGAAAAAGTTTCTTTCCAGCCTTCTTATAAGGTCCCTTTGTATAATTAAAGACCTCAAAAGGTGTCCTCAAAGTCTTCTCTTTTCCACACTGAACAACCCCAACTCTCTCAGCCTTTCTTCAGGGTAGAGGTGTTCCAGCCTTCTGATCATATTTGTGGCCTTCCTTTAGACTTGCTCAAGCAGATCTATGTCTTTCTTGCACTGGCAACCCCAGAGATGAATGCAGTACTCCATGTGGGGTCTCATAAAGGTGGAGTAGGGGGTGAAAATTACCTCCATTTACCTGCTCCTGGTCAAACTTCATATTATGTAGCCCAAGTTGCAGTTGGCTTTCTGGGCTGCAAATGCACAATGCTGGCTTATATTCTGTTTTTCATCCACTAGTACCCCAAGACCTTCTCTGCAGGGCTATTCTCAATCCATTAATCTCACAGTCTATATTGATATTGGAGGTTTCTCTGACCCAAAACATTGAAATTGGTTTTGTTGAAGCTCATGAGGTTTGCACAGGCCCATTTCTCCATCCTGCCAAGGTTCCTCTGAATATCATCCCTTCCCACTAGTGTATTGATTACATCACCCACATCAGTGTCATCCACAAACTTGCCAAGGTTGAGCTTATTTCCACTGTGTACATCATAAATGACAATGTTAAATAGCATCAGTCCTATTACAAATCCTTGAGGGACACCATCTATCACTGGTTTACATTATGATATTGAGCCATTAATTGCAATTTTTTGGATGCGACCATCAAACCAATTCTTTATTCATCTAACTGCCAATCAATTAAGCCCATATCTCTCCAGTTTAGCAGCAACAATATTGTGTGGGATCATATCAAAGGCTTTACAGAAGTCCAGGTAGATGACATCCATAGCTCTTTGTCTGCTCATGCAGTCATTCCACCACAGAATGCCACTAGATTAGGCAGGCATGATGTAACCTTGATGAAAGCATGTTGGCTTTCTCTAATCACCTCTCTGTTTCTTGTATGTTTTAACATGTCTTCCAGGATGATCTGTTCCATGATCTGGGTATGGAGATGAAGCTGACTGGTTGGTAGTTCCCAGGGTCTTTCTTAAAATCCTTTGGAAAAATCAGTGTGATGTTTCTCTTTCTTCCAGTCACTGAGGACTTCACCTGACTCCCATGACTTTTCAAAAATGGTAGAGAGGTGGCTTCACAACTACATCTGCCAATTTCCTTAGTACCTTGGAAGCATCTTGTCAGGTCCCAAAGACTTATGTATTTTCAGGTTCCACATGAGATCTTGAACCTGATCTTGTCCTGCAATGTGAGAAGTATATTCTCACAGCCCCTGACTTGATGTTCAGAGGTTGAGACATGTGGGAAGAGAGATTACCATTGAAAACTAAAGCAAAAAAATTGCTGAGTACCTCAGACTTTTCTGTGTCAGTTGTCACTGGCTCTTCTGTCTTATATACTGTGGGCTGAACATCTTCTTTAATCTTCCTTCTCTTGCTGATGTACCTCTAGAAGCCCCTCTTATTATTCTTCTTCATATTCCCTGCCATATTCAGCTCCAACTGTGCCTTATCTTTATACAGCTGAGCAGTGTCCCTACATTCTTCCCAGGATACATACCCCTGGTTCCACTGCCTGTGCATTACCTTCTTAAAATTTAGTTTGACCAGAAGGTTCTTACTGAAACACTTTGGTCTTAAATATAATTACAGACAAATCTACAGTACTTAATTTTCTATTCAGACATGAAAATTATTTCAAACTACTGTTTTTTCACTCTCACTTATTTTTACCATGGAACCAATCCTGAACTGGGCACATTTCCCCAAATAAGCTATGCAATACATTGATCTTTCCCATCATTATGTCTTTTTTCTTGTCTAATTAAAATATCTTTTAGCCAACTAGAAAACACAGACTGTGAAGTGACACACTTGAAAGAAGAGTTTAATACATAAAACTTTGGTCTCCTTTCCTCAGAAAGGTTATCTAACATTAATGTTTTATAAACTTTACTTGGACAAAGTTCCAGAATGTACTTTCCAGGATAAAGTATAGTACATTCTTTTTTCTAAATATTGATTTTATTATTTTTTTGCAAAGAGGCCAATTTTCCATTTGAGGTGAGGTCAGAAGACTTCAATTAAACCTGGAGGTCATTAAGTCTTCAATCCAGTACAGCATTTCCAAATACAGTGATGCAATGTAGCAAATGAAACACAGAAAAGTCTACCTAGCTGTCAAAAAAATCCCCAAAACAAAACAAAACATTCCTACCACTTTGAGAACCATAATTTAAAGGTAGCCAACTTATAGGAAAACTCATAAATAAGTAGTCACATGAAACAGTTTCCATTTTGTAGCCTACAGTGATTGTAATCTTCTATGCCTTGTCTTCTCACAAGCCACAGCTTGAAAGCTGTCAAACCTAGAACTTTTAGTAGTGACTAGTGTCATTGTACTGAGATATTGCACATTTAGAAATGAGTGTCAGATCCACAAGATCCCCTAGATCTCATAAAATTTGGCTGAAATATAAAAGGAGAACACTAGTGGTAAAACTTTTGTATCAAATGTAACTTTAGGTATTTAAAAATGCTTTTAATGTCCATAGTGTTAAATGTATTTTACAAAGGACAGAGCCCAGAGTATGAGAAAACACTTCAAAATAAAAGAACAAGACATTCTAAACTGTGTATATTACACACCTTCATTAAAAGTCAAAACATTATTATGCTTCCATGTTGCTTGTTGAAATTATTCTAGGCATACACAAAAATGAAAGACATGTTCCCAGAAACAGTAATCAGATTGTGAATGATTCATAAACTAGGAAGGAGCTACAATGGGTAATAAATGTGAACTTCAGTAACAATTTAAACAGTTTTACTGAATGTATGGTTAAATTTTACAAGTTGGGAGTACTTTCCATCTGAATGATGGTATTTGAAATGCCACTATATTCAATTAATATCTTCAAGTAATATGCTACAGTATCTTCTTCAAGACATTAAGATTTCATTAATTTTTAATCTAGTTTTCTTTTTATATTAATTTCATTACTTAGATAAATTGATTTCAAAAAGAAATTACAAGAGTCTGGTAAATAAGAAACATAAAATGAATCTCTCAAAGAATTACAAAATATTTTTGGTACCTCTTAGGATAACCATTTTCTTCTTGTTATGGATATATCCAGTAAGAAAACAAATCCTACTGTAACAGAAAGTTAACTTAATGGAAGTGTTCCCTTCCGACAAAAAAAAAAAAGAATACTGCACCATATAATAATTCACAAATAATTCTTGGCTAACTTCCTGCAAGTAACCCTGTCTAAACACTAACTCCTTCACTTCCCATACAGGAAAGTACAAAGGCTTCACTCCCAACACTTAAACCCTGCAATTTATAACAACTGCTGCAGAATCCCACTGAGAACCCACAAAGAGAGCTTCAATATTAAAAAGTAATCAGACCTATTAATTTTTGTTGTTTTTAAACCCCTAGCTATCATAAAACCTGAATGTTTTTCCCAGCACTAATTTTCCCAGCATTATTTTTCTCCTCTGCTAATACATCAGTATTTTAATGCAATGCTAATTTTATTCCACTGATAAACTAATAATCTAAAATGTATCTGCTCACAATATATCCAAAATAGAAATTGTTCTTTTCAGAAGAGTACTATTAGGATTTGTTTGCTACTAACAGAACTGAAATATTGCGGTTGTTACATACTTTGTGTATGTACTTTCAAAAATAACTACAGGTTCATTTAAAATGTCACTTTAAATGAACCTGCTTTTAAAAATATAAGGAACACTTACCTCTTGCAGATCAATTCTGCTTAAAGATCTTTTGGATTAAATCCTGTTAATAATGTCTTTTTTTTTTTTTTTTTTTTTTCCTTAGTAGGTAGTAACTCCCAGAAGCTTAGTTGAAAGTTTTTATGAGCATTAGGAAGAAAATGGAATTGTCCAAATGAAGTATAGATAAATTTAAAAAGAACTAGGGCAAAGACTTAGTTACCTTCACTGACCTGAAACGCATCAGAACTTTTCAGATGTTCTAGGTTTCTGCTGCTAATTTGTGAGTCATGCTGTCACAGTATTAAGAAACTCTGGAAATAAAGTGTGCTTTAATCCAATACAAGACTATCTGATTGGTTTATTGTAATTATTTGAACAAGTATTTAATCTGAGATTTAGGAGTTAGCATGGGACACTCAAGTGAACTTGTTTTACTACAATCAAAGCATCTTTAATATTTGCTCTTTCCTAGTATGCAAGTTTTGTTATCATATCTACTCTTAAAGGTATAAGAATTACCTTTGGCTTGTCATTTTAACAGCTGAACAGTATTCAAGTGTCTACAAACACGTGCTTGCAGAGGGGCAGTAAGTTTTTTTTTTGTGTTGGCCTATGCTTACTGCTTCAGACACAAGTAAACTATGTGAGAAAAAAAGTTTTGGTTTGCTAATCTCTTTGCTCTTTCTGAAGACATTTGGGAGGAAAGGTTAGGGAAGTTGATACTTTTTTCCTGACCCTCAGACAAAAGATTTTTACATTCAAGTTGCCTTAGGTCAAAACACAAGCTGGCTTCAGTTTGTAGTGAGAAAGAACATCAAGGGAAAAAGGACAGGATAGAACCATGTACATACATTGCTAATTTGGTATTTGAGTAAGCCACTGAATAACAAATGTTTTCTCCTTCTTTCTCTAACTTTTCCATCAATGATATGTCAGTAAATTATATCACAATTTTCACTTTACACCAAATCTGAGATTTCTTTGCATGCTTAGTTTTAAGAAGGTGACAAACCACAACAGTGGAGGTAGTCAAAAGACTGAAATGCTGAATTCCAGATTTTAAAACTATCAATCTAATCAAAAGTATTTTCTCCTGTTGATAAAATAATGGTTTCAGACTAGAAATAACCCTGCTCTGTCACATGTCAAAATCCTAGGCTGTCTTTTCATTAGTTACATAGTGATTCAATATGTCCATAAAATAAACAGCTAAAAAAGGCCACTTTGGACTAATGGTACTTTCCTGGGTATTACCAAGATTCAGAAATAAAACGGGGGGGGGGGGGGGGGGGGGAGTTGTTTTTGGCAACAACAGACACAAAAGGGGAGCAACCCACATGTAGTGTTTTTATT
>JANHGN010014403.1:16491-30509 GCA_024605025.1 Megaceryle maxima
ATGAAGACTCTCCTTTCTATATGGCTCTCTGGCTCTTGCCTGCTTTCCACAATTTCAGCTAATATGCAGATTTCCTGGTCTATGGTACACAGGTATAGGTAAATTACAAAGTTCATATAGTAACTAACACGTGAAAGGGACTGACAAGAAGGTCCACCTACTCCTCATTCAGGAGACAAAGTCCAATTGAATATATATATTTCTGAAGTCAGTTCAATGTCCTTTTGTTACACAATATATGAACTTGATCACACCTTTCCCTCTTTTAAGCTTGAGGCAATGAAAATTTGCTTCAGACTCAGTGAAATGCACCTTCTACACTTCAACAGCATAATTTCCTCTGTCATAAGATGTCTTGGTCCCTGTTCAACAGATGACTCTTGCCAGGTGGCAAGAGAATAATTTCTGAGAAATTATTGTTGAAGTTCCTTAGTCAGAATAAACATTGTAATTAATTATTTTGTCAAAAACATTAACATTTATCAGTTATACACTCTACCACCACAGGCATGGAAGGCATCATCAACACAGAGGTATAATTTAGAAAACTGAGTGGCCTTGAAGATCAGAATACCAAAAATTATATGAAATTAAAAGAGTAGAGTAAAAAGGCAGATTTTAAACACAAATTTCTTTTTACCACTGCACAGTACAAGATGAGTAAGACACATTAGGAGAATTAGAATTGCATGAATTAATCAGGTACAGGTTGTAAGCCATCAGTGTGATGCAATTGTAAAAACTGATGCATACAATTACGAAATGAAGAAAGATGAGAAGCTAATAATACTATTGGATAAAATGTTGGTTAGATCTCAACTAAAAATAATAGGTGAAAGTCACCCATATCTATGATTAATTCAAACTATACTAGGTGGAACAAAAGAAAGGTTAAAACAACAACAAAAGGTGATGTCTACAAACAATATCTAGAAGTTGGCTGAGTTATTTGAGCCTGAAAAGAAGATTCAGAGACAATACCATTACTGACTACAGATATATCAAGTAGATAAGTATGAGAAAATGGAGAAAGCAAAGTTACTTATATCCAAAGACAGCATTACTATATATATATAAAAGATATATATACCCTGACTACAAATCAATTTAATCCAGGATTTAGAAAACAGTACCTAACTACCAGGAAATGGAGTTTCTCAGAATAAAAATAGTGCTGGAGCAATGGAGGTAAAAATGAATCCTGATAAGTGAGTGGAGGTGTTAAATACTTTTAATAATTCAGCATTTAGTAGTTTTTATTAGCTTAGCATTATATCTGTTTTTCACATGGTCTTATCCTGTTTGATACACTAGTATTCTGAGAAAACTCTCTTTGATGAATGATCTTTCATAGCAAAAACCAGCTATGCCTCTTTCAGAGAGAGAACATTTAAATCAACAAAACTATTACTAGCTCCGTGCTCTCTTGTAAGAGTAAAGCTGTAAGACACAGGAAGAAAACAAAACAAGGGCTATTCATAGAGCTTTCACCATGTGGAATGAACAGAGAATTCCCATTTTCCACATGGAGCAAGGTATAGCACCTGAGGTATGATTAGTCACAATGAGACCTGTATCCTAAAGGAAAAAAAAATAAAGAATATTGGTCGTATTAGACTATTCTGAGTGTAGAACAATGTCCAGAACTCCTAGAGCTGTAACAGTCTTCCTGTTTTAAGCTTGCATTGCTGAGACACCACACATGCGGTCATTTAAAATCCATGGAACTGAAACAATCAAGTATGTCTGGATCCATGAAAGAGGGTCTATAATAGTTCAAAGTTAGAGAAAGATTGTGCAGCTAAAACTAGTTGACATGCCATTTGCCAACACTCCATCAAATTCAGCTGATAGATGTGAATAACGGCTCATTTAATTAATAAAATCCTATGGCCATCTAAACCTAACTTCTTGGTCATCCCATATTCATACCTAGCTTCATCTTCAATGTCCCAGCTAGTATTAACTCTACAAAAAGAGATTTATTTTCCTAGTCACTCTGATTAACAAGTCCAGTGCCATTCAATTCCAAGCTCCAAGTAAGAGGTTTTCTTTCCGAGATCAGAGAAGTTTGTTTTCAACTGCTCAGATTTACTGTGAGTTGGCATAATTGCATATTGCATTGTCTCATGACTAAATTAATCTCCCTCCTGTTTTTGTTCATCAGTTCTGCCAATATCTGTTCTGATATTGTAATGCTATTAAATCAAAAGGTTTCTTTGGCAGGCTGTTTGGTACTGGATTAAAATTATTACTGGTTAAAGCTATATATCAAAGGTAGAGTAATGTTCACCAGTAAGGCTGTTGCGAAGCTACAATATTCTGCAACGTTACCGTCAAGTCCTGTAACTTATTTTTCTGTCAATAGGCCTTAATCAGAGTACTCCATATGATTATCTAATGTGTTTATGCTGGGTGAAAAATAAGATGACTATTTCAAGCTCAATCTCCTGTCCCTATGGATATTTGCTGGTCTGTACTAGAGGCAGCACTAAGGCAACACAAGAGGAACATAAAAAAAAGAAATCTGGAAAGAAGGACAAGTACATATAAGGTGGTAGGTGGAAGAATTCATGAGTGTTGAATGGTAGACAAGATAGATCAGGAGTACCTGAGAACAAAGGAATACATAAAAAGACAGGGTCTTCAGAAAGAGAAAATTAAGGCATTTATAGGTTTATCTCTCTAATAACTAGAATTCTACATACTAGGAACATTTTTTTGTGACTTACCTGATGGAAGTACAAATACAGAAATAAATACCTAAATTTATTTACTGGAAGGAAACAACAATTGTAGCCAGTAATGAAGTACAAACAGCGGGCATAGATTAAAGAGATAAGAAAGCAATATTGCATAATCCATAAAGGAAAGTGAAATTTGTTTACACCATAGAAACCAAAATAAGAAAATACTTCAAATAAATTAAAGCAAAGTATTACTAAAACTGAATATTCTGCTAATGCTAAGCTTTCAGAGAGATGGAATGCTGACAGTGGATTTTCATGAATTCAGTACAATGAAGACATACTGAACTTGAGTATATTTAATCATCTCTTGGGAATAAACTATTCAAAAATATGAGTTTTTCAAAATACTTCTTCAACTTCTTTAGTTTTGATGCACAGTCAAGTATTTTAGACAACATTCAAAACAACAGAACAACCAGGAGACTTCATTGATACGTTAATCAAAAGCACTGTAACTAAAGAAAATTCAAAAGGCGAGTGCTTCTGCAAAAGCTTTAGAAATATGTGCATGTAAATAAATGTAATCCCCAGAGGCAAAAGTCTGTATTTACCAGAAGTGGATTCACAGACAGCTCATTAATTTTAACTGAAAGTAACCCATGAACACATTTTCGATGAGTCTCTAATTGCCAGAAGTGCTGACTCATCATGAACTTATTTGATGTGTAAATAAAAGTGAATTAAGGGAAGTGTGAAAAAACCATAGGTAACCACTCACACTAATCATAGGCAGAGATATGACCTGGAATGAAAAAAATAATTAGTAAGCTACAATTTTGCTTCTGCTTGAATGTTTGCTTAGACAAGGCAAAGTGAATGGATGCCCTTTGACACAAATTAAAAAAGGTGTTAATCAGATGCAGTATCAAAACATCTTTTTTAGAAATTTTATCTATGAAAACAAGCAATTTTCCCTGCAGAAAAGGAGGGGTTTAATGGTAGAAGAAAATGTTTGTAAACTAGTGAATACTGAACTGAATTATGTAAGAATGCACATACAGGAAACTTGAAATAAAAAGATAAAATAATACTTAATAAGAGATCTTTCTCAAACTTTAGGGCTATAGCTTTTCAGATGTGACACAGATGATCTGTTCTTCACACCATGTAATTTGCCATGAATAATGGCAAAATGTCTACAACTATGTTTTATGGGGTTTAGTAATTGCTTAAAAAGAGGAGCAGCAGCATGATGCTTTATTCTAATTAATTTTCATTAGAGCAGAATTCCTGAAGATAAGTGCAACTTCCATTCAACAGTAAGGCCTTTATGAGCCATAGCTCAGGAAACCTCTTACTCAAACTATCAATCATGGGTTAAGAAAATGAGATGAATAGAACAAGGTAGCACTTATCAAACAATCTCTCAGGGACATGGTTTCTCAAATACTTTTTATCCAATACTACATACACTTCCATCATGTTATTGCCATCATACTTATTTCCATTAACTAATAATCCTGCTACTTGTCCTGAGAACACATAAGCAAGTGTTTGGTCTAGATGTTGGTTCAAATATATGGTACATTGTAACAGTTGGAGTTCATTTATTTCTGATGCTTATTATAAAATGATTCATTCCAGCTATGCATATATACATTCTGTATTCTAGATAATCCTGTTAAATCCTTAGACTATGATTCTCTAATTTGATGAACTGAACCTGATTTTAATGTATTTTAATGTAGGTTGACTTGAAATTGAATCAATAATTCTTGCTTAAGAAAAAATCATTGGAAGGGGGCAACAAAAAAATATCTATGTAAAGTATTGCTCAGACGTTAAGAAAATTATGTAAAGCTATTCAGTCTTGATTTCTGATGTGAATTTATTCCCCCCAAAAAAAGACTGGAAAGCGGGCAATTACAGTTATGATAAAAGAAAAAATAGTTTTAAAATCATGAAGTAGCTGGGAATTTCTAACTAATACCTTACCAGACCTTCCACAACTTGTAGTTGGCAGCTTTATTGAAAACATCTTATTAATTGAGTACCAGGGAAACACAAATTGGTAAGAATGTGCTAATATCTCTTGCATGTAAAACCATAAAAATAACTTATTTGATTATTAATTCACTCAGAGAAGTGCAATTCAGGAAACACATCAAAAAATGCACTCTCTTTGCTTTATTTTTGAGGTATTGAACATCAGAAGTCTTCTTTCACTACATCATTTTATGGCTCTTGGAACAATCCATCAGCAACTCCCCTCAGGAAGTAGAACAGTGTGACACAGGTGACTAACCGCAGACATGCAGTGTCCTTCCAGACCCCAAGGGTGTCCAAAATACAATAGATATGAGCAGCTACAGGAGCTCTACATGAGGTCCTGGTGAGGCAGACGAAATCTAAGCAGTTACTGGAATAGCTACAATGGCACTAGATATTTAGTTTAGGAATATGAATAATACCTTCAGAATCTGACATCCTAGAAATTCAAGTAAACTAAATCAAGTAATAGCTACCTCTGAAATTATCTTCCTCTCTGACTGGGATCATCCATGGCACCAATATTCCACCAAACTATTGTTTCAGTGATTCAGAGTAGTAAACTCAGCAGATGTAGGCTCCCTTCAGAGGTGCTCCCCTACATATATTATATATATTTTATCCAGACTTTTTGCTATTAAGATTCCCTACATCCCTTAGCAAATAGGCAGATACTATGAAATCTAAACACAAAAAAATGACAACTCACCAAACAATTCTTACATTAATCTTTCAATTTTTCTTGTAACTGAAAAGAGGAAAGAAGACGACCTTGAACACAAGTACTACACAGGACTAGTTCATGTAGTTTTCAGCTTTAGATTATTCGTTATGTGACCCATTTCTAACATTCATAATGCCTCTGATACAGTTTAACACATTTAAATTATTTGACTGAATGAAAAGGACCTTGTTGACAGTACAGAATACCAAAGATTAAGTTGCTAGTGTTAAAAATGAAATGTGTTCTGATCACTACCAAGGGCCATCTAAGCAGGTAGATATATCTACAATACTTGCTTCTCAGTTTTTATTATACCCTTTGCTCAAAAAGTTAGCTACTTTCTCTGCTTCATTTTGAGCATTGAAAGTTAATAATGTTAACAGTTTTTGACTTTTTTTGGTATTCTTTTTCTAGACAAGTAAGCACAGCAGGGAGCCACATAAACCACTTCACATTTCTGAAAAAATGCTTCAAGAATCACTTAGGAGTGAGTTCACAAGAATTAGCAGAAGTGAGAGCGCTTAATTCAATCAAGAGAAGTGGGCTCCTAAATTAAGTGTGGGATGTAATTTCTTGACTTTCCCTTCAGTTTTGAAATTAAAGGGAGCTTTTTTCCCATCTATCAACAGGTTCAACATAATTGCCTGGAATACAAATCTGGGGAGGGACTAACATGACACAGTTTTTTTGAATTACACTACATACCATGGAGAGAACATTCTCAAAAAAAATTTCAGGGCAGATCTGGCCATCTTATTTTCCTTTTTTTTTTTTTCCTTTCCCCAATTTTCCAGTTTTCTAGCATAAAATACCACTTCACTAAAGTGACACCTTTCATAAAAATATGCTATTATATTACATTTTCAGTGAAAAATGAAAATATTTTGTCTCAGGCAGGACAAATGTTTCATTTTGATTTTAGGATGCTAGTAGTTTTATTGTATTACTTCTATTATTTTTATATTAAGATCATTAATTTAATGCTACATACAGAAAAAAAAGTAACAATAACCTAAGTTATTTTTTCTCTAGCCTCAATAAAATGTAATATATAATTTTATTAATTTTATATTTTAATTTCTCAATAAGACCTGGTTCAAATTTTTAATTATTCATGTATCTATTTTTCTAAATAGCATAAGACCAGGTTAGTCAGGAAGGACCTGCCTTTCATAAACCCATGCTGACTGGGCCTGATTGCCTGGTTGTCCTGCATGTGTTGTGCAAAAGCACTCAAGATGATCTGCTCCATAACCTTCCCTGGTGCCTGGAACAAGTGGTAGTGATTGTGAGACTTCTCTCAGGTACCTATGGAATATTTTGTCTACCTCTTCATCCTGACCAGGTTATCTGTAACAGACTCCCACCACGATATCTGCTTTGTTGGCCTTGCCCCTGATTCTTACCCATAAATACTCAACCCTATCATTACCATCATTAATCTCAAAACAAGCACAACACTCCCTAACATACAGGGCCACTGCACTGCTTCTCCTTCCCAGCCTATCTCTTCTGAAGAGTTTATAGCCAACTAGTGCAGCACTCCAGCTGTGCAAATCATCCCACCATGCTTTTGTAATGACACCCATATCATAGTTTTCCTGCTGCACAATGGTTTCCAGCTCCTCCTGTTTGTTGCCCATGCTGCGTGCATTGGTGTAGATGCACTTCAGTTTGGCTGTTGATCATGTCACTTTTTGGGGGGGAGAAGGCCTAATTCCTATGTGACCATTCCCAAGCATTTCTATGATTTCTAGCCTATCAATATACCTTGTCTCTTTGCTATCACACAACACTCTGTCCCCTACCTCCACTGGAATAGCAGACAAAAAGACCTCGCTAACACACCATCCCAAAAACATTGATGTGCCACCCCTAAACTTGTCTCTTGTAAGCCTGGTTTTATCCCTTGACCCATTCAAATATAATTTAAATATCTTTTGATGACCCCTGGATAGAAAAACACCAGAATAGGGAAATAATATTTGGATATGCACCGCCCCTAAAAAGATGTCTTCACAGTGTAGAGTAGCCTTTATATCCCCTGAGTGTCTAAGAGTGTTAGGCAAGCTGAAGCCCCCTCTGAAAAATCCCACAGCAAGATAGCCAACTCCTATTAAAAAGTGAGTACCATCTTCAACATCTATAGCATAAAATGAGTATGCCTACATTACACACCAATGCAGTGGCAAAAGCAATTGATTGAGCAAGTCCATTTATCTAGCTGAGAAACATGCTGCCGAGCAGTAGCTGCACACAGTAACATGGACTGACTCACGTCATGTACCCCAAAACACTGTTCCCTGATACACAATGGGGAGGCCCCAGTCGCCAAGATTATTTTGCCTCCCACCTGCCCACTGTGCAGGAGTACAAGGCTTCACTCTATTCTTTACATAAAATGTCTTTTTGTTTGTTTTTAAATGACCACTAGGAATTAATTAGCTAAATTAATTTCCCTTCTGATACACATGCAAAAAATCCCATTTTTTCTTGTTACTTTTCCTTAAATAAAAGCTCTGAAAATTCCAGAAGAGTCCACTCTGTACAAAAGTGCAACTGAAACGTGGGCTAGTGGGCATTACATTGCTGAATAGAGCTCCTTACAAACACTGGCAACGTACCAGACTTCTGCACCAGGCTCCAGGGCCTTTCTGATAACTACAACAATCTAATAAATTATACTGAAACAGTGGTACATTTGGCTCTAAGGACACAGGGATAAAATTTTTTAAGCAATAGCAAATCCATCAAAAAGTTCAGCTTCAGGAAGACTGAGTCTATTTGTGAATTCAGTTTTAAGGTACAGAGACTAAGGTATTGAAGATACAGAAGCATTTCATGCTGACAGTTTAGAAAAACAAAATATATATTTAGAAGTTTGTTTCAAACAAAACTACAGAAAAAAAAAGATTTTTTAAAAAACCTAATGCTAAATAGTCAAACTTCCCTAAATATTGTTTCAATTAGCAAGATATCTTGATCTGAGGGGAAAACACCCCACCTTTCCTACCCCAACTGTAAATAATTCCCATTAAGATTCTCCTGAGCATAAAATGTGATTGGTATCCAACTACAACACTGAAAAGTACATTACTCACAGAACTGACTTACAGGTTTTTGTGAGCTACTTTCTCTAAGTGGCTATCTGGCCATTATTCCACAATTAAAAAATTTAAAAAAAATCTCCATTCAACTGAATCACAGGATCATGGAATTGTAGGTGTTGGAAGGGACCTCTGAAGATCATCTAGGCCAATGATGGAGTAGATCCTGCTACCTAGGTTCCTACTAAAGCAGGTTCACCTAGACCAGGTTGCACAGGATTGTATCTAGGTGGGTTTCAAACATCTCCAGAAAAAAGACTCCATAACCTCTCTGGGCAGCCTGTTCCAGTGTTCCATCACCCTCTAAGTAAACAAGTTTTTTCTTATGTTCAGATGAAACTTCCCATGTTCTAATTTGTGTCTGTTGCCCCTTGTCTTATCATTGGGCACCACTGACAGGAGACTGACCCCATCCTCTTGTCACCCACCTTTTAGATATTTTTAAGCATTGATACAATCCCCTCTCACCCTTCTCTTCTCCAGGCCAAACAGCTCCAGGGCTCTCAGCCTTTCTTCCTGAGATGTTCCAGTCTCTTTATCATCTTTGTAGCTCTCCATTGGACTCTCTCTAGTATTTCCCTGTCCCTATTGAACTGGAGAGCCCAGAAGTGGACACAGTACTCCAGGTGTGGCCTCACTAGGGCAGAGTACAGGGGGAGGAGAAGAACTTCCCTTGACCTGCTGGTCCCACTCTTCATAATGGACCCATTGGCCTTCTCGACCCCAAGAGCACACTGCTGGTTCATGGAAAGCTTGTTATCCACAAAGGGAAGACTAATACTGAAGATAAAATATTCAAGCGCAAAATAAAAGAAAACCTGCATCATTAGCTAATAGACCTAAATTTTGGAGAGAATTAGGTAAGTGCACCAAGATCAATATTTTACCTTTTTTTATCCTCCCATCTGTCTTTGTCAAGTATGCTCTCTTAAACAGTAATGAAAGGCAAACCTCATAAAAAAAATAGTAACATTTTCAGACTCTCGAGCAGAGTCATTTTTCCTAAATTCTGGTTGCAACATGTATTAGTTGACTTTTATCAAACACTGCTTATCTTAGACTGAAACTTTAGTTTTCTTTTCATGGAATTCATAACTTTGAAGGTCAGAAAGGAACAAGGTGTATGTAGTGTTATCCTCTCACATGGAAAATGCCAGAGAGGTCCAAACAGATACCAAGTTGCAGCTGTAATTCTGAAGGCACAGAGGAGTGCTTTTGACATACTTCCCATTGTCAGCACTATTAAATAAATCCCTGCTGTCCAAAGCAGTGTCATGTAGAAAGATCTCAATCTTGTCTTGGTTGTTGGCCAGCTGCATAGGATGCAAAGGATGGATACTTTTTGCCTCTCTGAACTGGAAAACTCTAGTTCTGTCCTCAGTATTGCACACCTTCCCCCAGCTGTTAGGATACACAGCTGTTCATACAGTACTCAAAACACAAATATGTAAACAATAAACATTTCTCTCAAATGGCTTCTAAGAATTATCTACTGAATCCTGAAAATTTCCTCTTGGCAAATGGGGACTTAAATCTGCCTGGCAGACTTGTGTACCTGTGGTTGCTGTACCCCCTTAGGGAGAGGAGCAAGATCTCCCTATGAGATGAAAGCAGAGATTTGACTTGGAAGGAAAATAAGAAAAAACCTGTCTGATTAACTAGATAATTACATTATTTATTTTTAAGAATGATCCTTATACAGTATAAGTACACAAGCTTCCAGCTATTTGAAGAACAATTTGAAGGAAAGTAAGCACAACAAAAGGACTAAAAATTTCCATTCCTGTAGAGAGATTCTGATCATTTTTGAGAGTGAAGTTCTTCTAGGAATTCAAAGGAAACTAAATCTTACATTTGCTGTAAATACTGATAGCTGCATTGAACCTAGTGGTACTAAACCCAAGCTTTAGCTTCTCAGTGGATTGTACGTGGTTCAAAGTAGTGCCACAGCAGTACTTCATTGTTTGTTTGGCTAATAAAATATAAAATATACCATTGGTTATCGGTGCTTCTGAACTGATAAATTCAACTGACACTAAAAGTCTGCTCACACAAAACTAGAAAATTTGTTGCATTCCTAAACTGTAAAGGTGTTTATTGTAACTTGGATATTCATCTAAAAAATACAATACTGCTGCCTGTCAAGTTTGTCACTAAAGCTTTTTTCTTTGTTTTGGAAATACTGCAGAATTTCCAGCCATTGGGATTTCTAAAGATACCAACATTCTAGATAACTTGTTTTTATATTTAAAGAGACAATAACTACATAATAAATAGTAGCATTGCTCCGTTACTGTATTTCCTATTTGCATGAAAAGTCTCTGTTTAATCCTGATAGTTTTGTACCATAAGATTTATGTGTGTTCATGTGTGTTAACCTCTATATGCATGAAATCTGGAACAATTAAAAATAGGCTCAGCTCTCCCCTCCAACAAGCTAAAAAACATTATTTTTGGCTTTTCTTTTCCTTCTTTCTTCTGAAGACTATCAATGAATTACTACCATAAAGCTCACAAGAGCTGGCAGTTCTTGGTGGGAGAATTCTTCAAAACAAACGTTAAGGAGTTTTCCAAACTGAAAGTAAATGGATACAAACTAGAGAAATCCAACACCAAGCTTAAGAGACCTTCCAACCTCCCATCTCAGGCACATAGGTGCCTGCAATGACATAGATCATGACCACTTGCCACTCTGACAGTAATTTACTTCTCTGAATATAATGAGTTTCAGGAAGATTCCAAAAACATTGCATTGTAGATGACCAATAATTGGAAGAATCATTAAAAAAAAAAGATTATCATGTTAGTCATTTGTAGACAGAGAAAAGTAGGAGACTGGAGAATTACTGACTATGTACAAGCCGTTAAACTATCCACTCTTTACATCAATATAGAAAAAAAGAAATAGCATCAACAAGAGGCTTCTGAGAATCAAGTTCATGAAATGAAATATTCACCTTGTTTTCTGACAAGGTTAACAGTGCAAAACTAAATGTGGTGTCTTATGCAAAAAAAAAAAAAAGAGTTAGCAATACTAAAAGAAATGCTATATGTAACCCTCTTTTCAGGCATTAATGCTATACTTTGCAAGATTACACAATCTGTTTTTTCATCAGTGAGATGGCTTATGGAAGCAGTCTGTCATTTTAAGAGCACACCTTTCATCTGTATTTGTGGGACTGCAGACTTATGAAATGTGCAGTGTGAAATGCTCTAAGTGGAATAAGCCAAAATATGCCTTCAGCTTTAACTCAAAGCATAAAATTTAAAGTTATAGATAACAAATTCTTAGTATGACTGCAAATGTGTAAACCACTTGATTTTACAGTAAGAGTTCCTCTTGCTCATACCAATAATGAAGTTAATAGTGACTATGTTTCCAAGTTTCTGAGTGAAGCAAAATAAGATTTTCCTTCCTCTAGGAAGGTGACACAACCAGCAGCCCAGCTGAAGTGCCTCTACACGAATGCATGCAGCATGGGCAACAAACAAGGGGAACTGGAAGCTACCATGCTACAGGAAGGCTATGACATAGTGGCTATTACTGAAACCTGGTGGGATGAATCTTGTGATGGAAGCGTGGCTATCAAAGGCTACAGGCTATTTAGAAGGGATAGGCACGGAAGAAGGGGTGGAGGTGTTGCCCCCTATGTTAAGGAATGGATAAACTGTGAAGAGTTGTCCCTGAAGAATAGTCATGAGAAGGTTGAGAGCCTATGGGCAAGAATTAGGGATCATGACAATAAAGGGAGCCTTGTGGTTGGTGTTTACTACAGGACACCTGATCAAGGGGAGGCTATTGATGAAGCCTTCATACTCCAGCTTCAGGAGACATCATGCTCACAGGACTCATCCTGCTGGGGGATTTTAACCACCCTGACATTTGCTGGAAAAGTAGCATGACAAGCTGTAGGCAATCCAGGAGATTCCTGGAGTGCCTGGTTGATAACTTTTTTAAGCAAGTAATAGACAGCCCTACCTGAGGGAACATGGGTTTAGACCTAATGGTGACCAGTGCAAGTGAAGTAGTTGGGGACATCAAGATTAGAGGCAGCCTGGGCTGCAGTGACCATGCACTGGTTCAGTTCACCATGACAAGGGGTACAGAACAGATGAAAAGCAAAGTCAGTAACCTAAACTTTAGGAAAACAAACCTCCAGCTCTTCAATGAGTTGCTTGACAGGACCCCTTGGGAGGCAGTCCTCAGAGATAAAGGAACAGAGCAGAGCTGGCAGATCTTTAAGGAGGCTTTCCAAAGACTGCAAGAGCTCTCCATACCCATGTGCAGGAAATCGGGCAAGAAGGGAAAAAGACCAGCATGGCTGAGTCATGAACTGCTGGTTGGACTAAAGAACAAGATTAAATTGCACAAACAGTTGAAACAGGGACAGGTATTGTGGGGGGAATACAGGGACGCTGCCTGGTTATGTAGGGACAAAGTCAGGAAGGCCAAGGCGCAGCTACAGCTGAACTTGGTAAGGGATACAAAGAAAAACAAAAAGGGATTCTATAAGTATTTAAATCAGAAAAGGAAGGTCAAAGAAGGTGTACCCCCTGTGGTGATTAACAATGGCAAATGAGTAACAACGTACAAGGAGAAGGCTGAGGTACTCAGTAGCTTTTTTTGCCACAGATTTCACTGGCAACCTCTCTCCTCACAGACTTCAAGTTGGTGGCCCACAGGACAAGGACCAGGCAGACACAGTCCCTCCCACTGTAAGCAAGGACAAGGTTCATGATCACCTGAGGAACCTGAACATAAATAAGTCCATGGGAACTGATGAGATCCATCCCAGAGTACAGAGAAGCAGTTGCTGAGCCACTCTCCATAACTTTTGAGAAGTCATGGCAGTCAGGTGAAGTCCCTTGCGACTGGAAAAAGGGTAACATTGTGCCCATCTTGAAAAAAGGTAAAAAAGATGACCCTGGGAACTACAGCCCTGTCAGCCTCACCCCTGTGCCTGGGAAGATGATGGAACAGACCCTCCTGGAGGATATGCTAAGGCACATGGAGGACAGGGAAGTAATCCTAGGTAGTCAGCATGGATTTACTAGGGGCAAGTCCTGCCTGCCCAACCAACCTAGTGGCCTTCTACAAAGAAGTGACTGCATCAGTCAACAAGGTCAGACCTATGGACTTCTGCAAGGCCTTTGACAGGGTCCCCCACAACATCCTTATCTCTAAGTTGGAGAATTACAGTTTTGATGGGTGGACTGTTCAGTGCATAAAGAACTGGCTACATGGTCACATCCAGAGAGTGATGATCAATGGTTCGATGGCCAGAGGGAAGAAGGTGACAAGTGGTGTCCTTCAGGGGTCTGTGCTGGGACCAGTGTTGTTTAATATCTTTGTTAGTGATATTTACAGTGACATTGAGTGCACCCTCAGCAAGTCTGCAGATGATACCAAGCTGCAAGTGCAGTTGATATGCCAGAAGGACAGGATGC
>JANHGN010014404.1:0-14742 GCA_024605025.1 Megaceryle maxima
AGAGGTTCCACCTTAACATGAGGAGGAACTTCTTTACTGTAAGGGTCCCAGAGCACTGGAACAGGCTCCCCAGAGAGTTCTGGAGTCTCCTTCTCTGGAGATTTTCAAAACCTGCCTGGATGTGTCCTTTGTGACCTGTGCTAGATTATACAATTCTGCTCTGGCAGGGGGGTTGGACTCAAAGATCTCCAAGGTCCCTTCCAACCCCTGACACCCTGTGATACCCTCATTTCTGCATGAAGGCCAGGGGCACTAAAATGCTTGGACTACTACTGTACTGGTACATCCATTTTAATCTGGGTATATATATCACTTTTTAAAGCCAAGATTGTTCTATCACATATCTTCTACAATATAGGACAAGGACTGATTTTGCAGGGGAGTAGATGTACAGGAGGAAAATGAGCCTAAACAAGGGAAATATGTGGAGAAAGCATGGGTACAGCTCCACTGGTTTATATGTTTCTTAGGGAGGGAGAAACAATTTTAAAGACAATTACCTTCCTGTTTTCACAGCCAGGAAGCTTCAGTAGTTTGTTTTGATGAGGTAGTGTCTACTAGTGCCTACTCTGGGACTGTGCACCTCTTTCCTATTGAATTTTTTAATGGGTTTTTTTTTATTTTCTTAGAGTTCATTCAACATATGGATAGGATCACAAATATAGCCACTGGACATATGGCCCTGAGCGTGAAAATCTACCAAAGTCTAAAGTTTGAACTGTATGGGACAGTAAGACGTAGGCGCTTCAGTTCTCTGTGCTTTTTTCATAGACTCAAGAAATTAAATTTCACTTCATTTTGCCTATGCTTCTCACTAAAAAACTTTGTCTAAGAGGGAAGTTTATATCACTTCAATTGACAGACTAAAGAAAAAAAAAAGAAAATAGAGAAAAAAAAAAGAAAAATAAATAGTACAAAACAACATGATGAAGGTTTCCACAAAAATGCGTGCAATATATTAGCAAAGTTTTACTTCCAAGGCTCAACATCATTTAAGGTGTTTAAGAAAAGCAAGCTACTAAGGAAGGTCTTGAAAAACACTTTGTGTAGATGTTGGTGTAGTAAGATAAATTTTCTTACAAGGGTGTTAGTGCAAGCTCTACAGTCTAAAATAAGGGTTTCAGTAAGGAATCTTTTAGGTTCCTAATCTGTGATTGTACCACCTATGTTTTTTGTTTAGCATCCATAAATTTCACCATCGAAATAGGATTCCCTGAAGGAGTTTGGATTTTGCTGTGTGTTTGCTCTCAGAAAATTCATCTTCTTAGGTCATTCTTCAATGCATGGGGGTAGGTGGTGTGGGCTGGGAAGGTGAAAACTTCATGACTTCATGCACAAGTTGCTTGTTAGTCAGCTGAAGAGGCTGAGCTAACAATGTGCTGCTGCCATGATTCAGGATCTGATTCTAGAATGACAGGGATGTGGTATACAATAACCTTTTCAGTCATCCCAGTCTTAGCCTTCTTGTCAATCAAAACCCTAAGAATACACTGAAAATCCAGATTTTCTGAGGGTGGGCACTGAGCAGTTTCTAGAAATCTAACTATTTGAAAAAGTCTCATTTAGACACTCATCAGTTAGAGACCTTACATTTAGTGCACAGCTCTTAATCGGCAGAATCTTTATACAGCTTGGGCAGCAAAAACTGTTTGACATTTTAAAGTGCTCATTACCCTCAAAGTCCCATTAAACTTAAAGGGAATATGGTTGGAGTCCCTGGCTCAAGGTTAGGAATGTATACTTACTAGAATATGTTAACAGTCAATTGATGACGGTACTAGCAACACCTCACCTTCCTGGCCCAAAGAACAAAATAATCCAATGTAACCTTTCAATTTTTCTTTTACTTTCTGGTAAGAATTCCATGCTATCATTTTCTCTGGAATCAATTTAGTCAAGACTTTATGAGCCATTCCTGAGTGACTCGGTATAACCAGGTAAGTTTTGTGCAAAAGATATAGAAGAGAGGTATATTAAAAGGTGCTCTGATATGTTTTCTGCACACTCCCATTAGAAGCATACAGAAAATTAATGCACTTTCTTAAAAAAAAAAAACAAACAAGAAGGAAAAAATAGGTTGCCGAGTGGGTCATTGATGTTAGTGAGTGACTTCTGTATTCCTTCTCTCACTGTTCATCTCTGTTTCCTTCTTACAGTCTCCCTTCAACATCAAATAGGCACAGAAAGAGTGGGAGTTGCAGTTCTGTTTGTCTTTAGCTATTGCAGATGGCAGGAAGATGGTAAAAAGCCAGTGCCTCAGGCATTCTTTCTTTTTTCTCCATGGAACCTAATACTACTCTTACAAGATTTTTTTGCAACAATTAAGCTAGTTCTTCTCCTACGTGTCAATGAGTATTAAAATTCTGAAATATTATATCAGTAGCTGGGTAGCCTTTCCTATCTGCAATACAAAAAGTGTCTCTCCTCCCTATAATCAGTAGTTGGTGGACTGTTTTTATTTAACTTAAAAGTTAACTTAACTTTTATTTAACTTCATATTTGATTTTGAAGATATAATCCTCCCAACATACACACTTCAGCACACAGGGCATACTTCAGAAAAGCATAAATGAGGATGAGGGAATAGAGTGTACCCTCAGCAAGTTTGCTGATGATAAGAAACTGTGAGGGGCAGCTGACACACCAGAAGGCTGTGCAGCTATCCAATGATACCTGGACAGGTTAGAGAGCTGGGCGAAGGTGAACCTTGTGAGGTTCAATAAGGACAAGTGTAGACTCCTGCATCTGAGGAGGAATAACACCAGGCACTGGTACAGCTTAGGGGTGGTCCTGCTGGAAAGCAGCACGACAGAGAAAGAACTTGGAGTCCTAATGGAGAGCAAGTTATTCATGGGACAGCAGTGTGCCCTTGTGACCAGAAAGGTCAGTGGTATCCTAGGGTGTATTAAGAAAACTGTGTCCAGAAGGCGTAGGGAGGTCCTTCTCCCCCTCTACTTTGCACTTGTGAGACCACACTTGGGACACTGTGTCCAGTTTTGGGCTCCCCCGTTTGAGACAGAGATCTACTGGAAAGAGTCCAATGGAGAGCTATGAGGATAATTAAGGGACTTGATCATTTCCCTTATGGAGAAAGACTGAGGGAACTGGGGCTGTTTAGTCTTGAGAAGACTGAGAGGGGACCTTATTAATATCTATAAATATCTGAAGGGTGGGTGTCAAATGGAAGGAGACAATCTCTTTTCTGTAGTGCCCAGGAAAAGGAACAAAGGGTATAAACTTGAGCATAGAAGCTTCCACCTCAACATGAGGAGGAACTTCTTTACTGTGAGGGTGATGGAGCAGTGGAACAGGCTGCCCAGAGAAGTTGTGGAGTAACCTTCTCTAGAGACTTTCAAAACCCTTCTGGATGCGTTCCTGACTGACATGCCCTAGGTGATCCTGCTTTTGCAGGGGGGTTGGAATTGATCATCTCTGGAGGTCCCTTCCAAACTCTAACATTCTGTGATTCTATGATAGACACATCTGAAGACTTCCCATCCACCTAAGAGCCAGTATAAACTAGGTGGCTATGTCTCACGTTCTGTTATGCTCTTTGTTGCATTGGAAGAAATAAGAAATCCTTGCTGGTCACATTGGCTTAGTATCTTGTATGGCTGTTCATCTCCAAAGAATACCTGTCTAATACCTGTCTCAGACCATGAACAGCAAGACAGCTGTATTCTCACTCTTTGGTGCATGATGAGCAGGGCATGCAGGAGGACACAGAGGAGAGTAACACACAGATAGGTATCTAATACGGATTTATATGTACTCTGGAGTTGGAAGTTAGGTGACTATATCCTTAGTTCCCATGCTTCCCTGCATTTTTTCTTACTGTCTAAATTACTGTGGGTTTTTTGTTTGTTTTGTCCGCTTGTTTTATTTCTGCTGTTTTTTATTATGTTGACCTTTGTATTTTCCAAATAAAGCACAAAGCACCAAGCTATCTGGACTGCATAGTATGAATTTGACTAAGTAGCTGTGGCATAAATTTCCCTTGTGAATATATAGCCTAACAGCCTGTCTCCAGGCAGCAATCAGAACCCCACTGAGCTTGGCAAGGTTCAGTCACTGATCCAGAGCATTCACAACATAAGCTCATGACAAGACAGAACAGATGGAGATAAAGGTAAATAGCAGTGTGGTGGGAAAAAGAGTAACAATGAAGTTAGGTCCATCTGTTGTTCCAGTAGGCACAGAAAGTATACTTGTCCTCTGTAGTGTCCCACTGCACCACTTCATCTCTTTGGTGCAGCAGGCAGCTTGGTAGATAAATGGACAGGGCTATGCTTTGACTGAGGGGAGCATATTTATATGTCAATTCTACTTCCCACACAGAATTTGTTTCCTTCATCACTCTCTTCCTCTTGGTTCTGAATGCCATTCCAGTTCTCCTGGCAAGGTGGATGGGCACAGTGCCCTCAATGTCTTTGTGGAGCAGTAATTAGGGGCTAAGAGAGGAAATCTATGTATAAAGGTCTTGAAACATTTCTCTGAGGCAAAAGATCTCCTAAAAAAACAAAACAGTCCAGGAACTGTTTTCTCGTTCTGAGATACTTGGTGTCCAAATGGCTAACTTCTTTTAAGCTCCAAAGCAAGCTATCCACATCAAAACTGCTTACTGGGGGTGGTCTTTAGTATAAACTGTCCTTCAGCTGTTTCAAAATATTGTACGGTAGAAGGCTATATGGTGCAGGCCAAAACCAAGACATAGATAGTACAATTAAGCTGTATCAGTGGTCTCAGGTCTGCTTGAGCCCTGCACTTATTTAGTTTTCTAATATAGGAATAATCTTAGCAAATAGACCTACCTGACAATTCATGAAAGATGTAAAACAAAGGGGTAACATTCAGGCATGTGGGGAAAAGATTTAAATAGTTGGAGAGATTTTGAAGACTTATGACAGACTATCCCTTTCAACTGGTTCGGTTTGGTTTTTAGTTTTGGGATGGATCATCAGTTTTATCCATGAAAAGATGACCTTCCCATTCAGAAATCCTGAATGCTGGATCATTGTAAATGAAACAGCAACTTTCTTATCAAGGCACTAAATGGAAAGCTGTGAAAATCATTCAAGTTAGAAGCAGTTGTCATTGAATTCCTGTGCTTTTATTACACCACAATACTGCAAGGGGACCACGATTATTTTAGTATTCTACTACCTCTCTTATAGTCATCATCCTGTGTGTCATTTAGTCACAGTGTCATAAGCTAGGAACTTGATTCCCTGAAGTGCTCAGTGTAAGGTGCCAATCACCTTCAAACCCCCAATCCACTAGACTGTTTGCAGTATCTCTGCCAAAGATACCAGCTCCTTCTAATTTTCCATACCTATAAAATAGCTGGGGGGGGGGAAGATAAAAGAAACAAAAATCAAACAACCAGAGAATTGAACATTGTGTCTTCAGAAAGGATAAATGGATAAATTATGTATACATTTGGTTGGTTGGTTGCAGATGACCTTCCAACACTCTGGGGATAGGGAGCATCACCTAATATAATACACCTGATCTGCTTTCAGTGTGTTAGGACTCGACTGCCATTCAAATACCACTTTTTTTCTGCTTTTGTTGAATTAACATAACACTGCTAATTATAACCACAGATTAAAATGATTTATAAAACAAACACACTTGTAGAAAAAGGATTATTTCCTTATTATAAAGACTTAAATGAGAATTTTAACAGTCAACAGTGGAAGACTGACTTGGGTATATTTATGTTTTGTACTTATATAAAAATAATTGGCTGACAGTTCATTATCATGGTTATTAGAATAACAGAAAAATAAATACCTTCCTATGCTTTAAGAAATAAAGTATATTAATAGAAGAGATAAAGGAGAAGCAGATATTAAAGTGTCATTAAAAAAAGTCAATATGTCATCCAATTTTATCTGAAATCATACCTTTGATCAGAATATTATGTAAATTAATTCAAAATCCAATCTTCTTTTAAAAATAAGGTAATATTTTGATCTTCATATTGTTAAGCAGAATATAAGTTCACAGTTAAATACCAAATTCAGATAACTGTTCAGTATTTGAAATAACAAAATACTTGTCTTTACAAATTAAAAATTTTGTACTAAAATGAGTATTTTTTTTGCTATTAACAGACTGTATATGCAAGTAGTAGTAGTCTTCAGGTTTTTGGTTTTGGTGTTGTGGGGGCTTTTTGTTTGTTTGTTTGTTTTGGATTTGGTTTTGTTTTTTAAAAGAAACCGGTGTCTTAATTTATAAACATAAAAACTACTTTTTAAGTATTAATGGACATATCACATTTTCCATTGAATCAGTCTATTAAAATCTAACAATTCTTGCATGTCTAAATTGATACTGGTAAGCAAACTGTCAAATCACATAATTCATAAACAGGGGAAACTCCAGTTGGTTTAAATTTTTGTGTAAAATTGCACAGCTTGGATATAAAACTATATTATGCAATCCATTTCTGGATCATATATCTAGTGATAAAAATACTTACAATACTTTAAGTCTAATTCTTTGTTGCAAAGAATTTTGACTGAAGTCAGCCATGGACTCCTTCCCCCATAAAAAATTCTGAAGCTATTTGTTTAAAATAGAAAGCAATTAAATTAAATCAACACCTCTGGCAACAAAATAATTCTTAAGGAAGAAAATGTCTTCCTTTTCAGACACAAGTGTTCTTACCTTGGCAGATGCTATTAGGATTTGGAGAGGTCTAGCCTGACACTCATTCCACTGCTCTAAGACAGGTTCTTACTAATCTGCTTCATATTCATAGATTAAAAATAATAATAATCATAATGTGAAAAAAGAATTCCTAAGAGCCGTGGGAAACATGAAATTCTGTCTCTATTAACTATTGGTTATTTTGGTGATGACAACTATGCAGTAACTATCCTTAATTTTCTAAAGGAACTGACATTTGCTGATGTACATAAATAGGCCAGCTGTTCTTTTTTGGGAGGTAGAATATAATGCACATTTAAATTACTCACATTGCTGTAAAAATCCCCAAACTAAAGTTGAAAGTCCTTCACTGATGAACCTGAACTATAAATTCCTAAGTAATTAGGAAGAAAATAATGTTCAGTATAAAGGAATGCATTCCAATATTTAAGAATGCTGGTTTATGTTCCCAAATGGCAATAATTTAGGAAGTGAGAAATAAAGACATAAAGACAATCATTTTGCTATTTAATAGGGAATGTGATGGGTAATGAAGCAACATTGCCATTAAATTCTAGCATGCTGTGTCCTACAGGAAAAATCAGTTCTAATGTTTCTAACCTTTATAAACTGGCAACACTCCAGTTCTAATCTCATAAGTAGTTATCTGCTCGCTCTGTACAGCATTGACCGGGATTAGTACTGCAAGACACTAATGGAATGAATAATCTAGATAATCTTAAATGTGTAACACTTCATGGTGATCATAGGATGGCAAATACTCTATGGATTGCAACTTCACATGGTCAGAAATATTTACAAGCAACATTTTCCAAATTGTAATATCTAAAATTAGAAACCTTAAGCTGTATTCTGTCATCTCACTATGCAGTTTGTCTTTTTCATGAGTACTGAGCACTTCTGACCTTATTAATGTAAAGGAGACCTAAAAAGACAGAAAACCTCTGAAAACCTGGAAAATTTCTTCTATATGGCTAACTTCAGTTATCAAGATAAAAAATTATAACTGAGAGTTTTTTAATTTTTTCATCACATGATGGGGAGGCACAATTTGAAAAGCACAGGCCACTGCTCTTTACTTGGTGCTAGGTGTTTAGTAAAGCAGTTGGAAGATAATGCCAACAAGCAAATGCAATATATTTTGGAACAATAGACTTTTAGGGAGATGCCATAGGTGGACATCCAATAACAAGTGAAGCTAGAGCCTAAAGAAGAAGAATTGCTTTCTTAGCCAAGGGCCTGACATATCAACTAAGAGGAGCAAGTCTCATATTTTTTTGGGTCCAGTTTATGCTGATCTAAAGTGGACTGGCAGTGCTAAAACTCTGATTTGTGTGGACATTTGTGTTTTGGGGAAAGGGATTGCTATCCACACACTTAACCCATCCTGTTAAGTAATAAATTTAGATTATATATCAGTGAGCAGTGTGGTTCTGTTCCAGTGACCATCACTCCCAACCTACCCTTGACAGTTTGCAGATATCTTTCTGCCTATTTGTTTTGTCGGGACCTTGCAGAAAGGAGCAGTTTGAAGAGAAAGCAATGTGAAGTCTTCCTTAGAAAATAATAGAACTGCCTAAACCTCCTTAAAGCTGAGTCATCCCAAATTAGAGAATCACAGCGTCACAAAGTGATAGGGTCTGGAAGAGGCCTTGAGATCATCAAGTCCAACCCCCCTGGCCAAGGCAGGTTCACCAAGAGAAGGTCGCACAGGAACACATCCAGGAGGGTTTTGAATGTCTCCAGAGATGGAGACTCCACCACCTCTCTGGGCAGCCTGTAGTAGTTCTCTGTCACCCTCAAACTAAAGAAGTTCCTCCTCTTGTTTAGATGGATCTTCCTATTTTTGAGTTTGTGTACATTACCTCTTGTCCTGTCATTGGCAACCACTGAAAAAAGACTGGCCCCATTCTCCTGACACCCACCCTTTAAGTACTGTCAAGAATTGATAAGAACCCCCCTCAGTCTTTCTTCTCCTGACTAAAAAGACCCAACTCCTTCAGCCTTTCCTCATAAGAGAGATGTTTTAATCCCCTAATCATCTTCATAGCCTTCTGCTGTACCCTCTCCAGCAGTACCCCGTCCTTCTTGAACCAGGGATCACAGAACTGGACACAGTACTCTAGTTGTGGCCTCACCAGGGAAGAGTAGAGGGGAAGGAGAACCTCCCTCAACCTTCTTGCCACATTTTTCTTGATGCACCCTAGGATGCCTTTGGCCTTCTTGTCCAAAAGGACACATTGCTGGCTTATGGTCATCCTGTTGTCCACCAGGACTGTCAGGTCTTTTTCCGCAAAGATGCTTTCCAGAAGGTCAGGCCGTACCCTGTACTGATAGATGGGGTTATTTCTCCTTAAGTGCAGTACTCTACACTTGCCCTTATTGAATTTCAGAAAGTTTCCCTCTCCAACTCTCCAGCCTGTCCAGAGTTTGCTGAATGGCAGCACAGCCTTCTGGTGTGTCAAGTCACTCCTCACAGTTTTGTATCAATAAATTTACTGAGGTTACACTCTATCCCTCCATCCAGGTCACTTTCTGATCTTACCTATGTTGTGGGAGATGGTGTCAAAAACCTTACTGAAGTCAAGGAAGACAACATCTACTGCCCTCCCCTCATCTATTCATTCAGTCATGTCATTACAGGAGGCTATCAGATTAGTCAGATGTTGAGTTCCCTTTGGTGAATTCATGCTGACTACTTCTGATAGCCCTTTTTTCCTTCACATGTTTTGAGATGATGCTCAGAATGAACTGTTCCATCACCTTTCCAGGGATGGATGTGAGGATGACTAGCCTGTAGTTTCCTGACTCTTCCTTCTTCTTCCTTTTAAGGACTGGGGTGACATTGGCTTTCCTCCAATCCTCAGGCACATCACCTGTTCTCCAGCACCTGTTCTCTCATTCACTCCATGCATGGACCATGTTATATTAATGAATGAAGAGTGTAAATAGAGCAGATATTTAATCTCATTAATTTCCAACAATTTTCTGAATGGCATTCTACTTATGCATTATGTTAATGTAAATGTCTTTGTGTTATTGGTGAGATGTCTTTGTAAAAGTCAGAAAGGCACACTGTCTAGAGAGTGGGAACTATACAGAGAAATTTTATGTGAGTTTTTGGTACCCAGGTTGTGCAACTGAGGAGTCCTTAAAAATAAAAATAAGAATTAAAAAAATTAGTATCCTGCTTATTATCTCAAAAAAAGTGAATTTCTTCAAACAATTTAATCTACTCTTGCACATTCCAAAATTATAATAACTTTTTTATTCCTTAATAATAATATAAGTTTCAAATCAATATGATATTTGTATTAAGTATGCAATGGAACTTTAATCCAAAAATTTTTAACAAAGTATGTCATTATTTCATTCTGAATTATATTGTATCATTATGCCTCTGTAATATTATTGATGGTTGCTTTGTTGTAGAGCTTCTCTTAGGTGTCAACATTTTTTTCAGTGTTTTGACCTTGAGTTAGTGGTTAACCAATGTGTTGTACCTTTTAACCCCTGTATCATAAGATCCAAGTCACCTGGGTCAAAAAATTGAGGAGGTCATCCAATCCATGTAGTTACTAATGATGAATTGCCCTTTACCAGGCACTCTATGCTGTTTTCCTCAGAACTTATTCATGGATATCATAGGTGAAGAGATTTCAATCATTTAGTTCAAATTAATTTCAGAGCATGATATACCTGATTGCCATTTTTTTTTTTCCTCTCTATAATCATTGCTAATTATTTCCATTTTAGGCCTATTTTCTTGTTTCAGCTGGACCTAATTATACAGCAAAACTCTAATTTTCACAGTGTTTGTTGTCTGCTCTCTCAATACATCTACTGGTATAAATGATGTTTTTTCCAGCCTCAGTCATCATTCATGTGCATATGCTTCATTTTTGAAAGGTTTGGAATATATTCAAATTTTAGCTCTGAGAGAGTACACAAATCTGACTACTAGAGCACAGTGTAGACCTCCACAATTTTTACCAGGTATTCAAAGCACTGAATATGGTACATGACTGGCTGAAATACTTACATTATCAGTCTTTTTTTTCTGAAATTGGCTGAAATCTTATGTAGCTGAATCAGAAATCACATTTGGATAATATGAATCCCATTCATATCCCATCTATAAATATTCATGTTTTCCATTGTGTAGTTTCCTATAAGGTCAGATGTGGCTGAATGTCTCTTCTGTCAGATTTCCAAGTTGGTCTGTGCTTTGAAAAAGGTCTGCTTGAAACTTTGAAATGGTAAACTTAAAAAATATGAAAAGCCTTTTATAAATTTATAACACTACTTTCAAAAACATGTATTTCATAGATTAAGTAAGGACTAGTAGGTGATAAAATAACTACTATTTTAAAAAGCAGAAAGAGACAGAAGAGAAATACAGCTTTTTAGACAAATCTGTGCTCTGCCTACAGTGACCTTGCAGGTTGAATCCTTTCCTTAAGATTTGCTCTCAGTACAGGAATGCAATGTTTTTGGAGGCCTCAGAAAATCCCCTCAGTGCTCTCTGACACTTCAGGGAAAAACTTGTCTACCATTACATCTGAGACTCCTTTTTTCTTCTTACCATCTCCCTGCCCACAGTCCCTTGGTTTCATGGAAAATGTTATTTTTCCTTCCAGAGATTCAAATACATTAGCCTTGATAACAGCAGGAGACAGTCATTAAAAAACCCCAACAAAAACAAACAATGAAATTGTGAAATTGTGAATTAGATGGACATCACTTGTGAGAGCATCATCTCTCCCTTGTCTTTTTCATCATTTTTCTGAGTTCAGGAAATATTACTGGTGAGAGATATAAACCAAAAACAGATGTTTGCTTTACCCTGACAAAAACACCTGACAAACCTTAAGGAAGACACAGAATACCCAGCAGCATAAGTAATGGTTGCATAATCAATGGTTGAAGAAATATCTGCATGGTAATACACTGTCCCCTGCAGAGGGAATGCATAGATGGTTCCAAATAAGCTGGACATAGAACCGTAAGAAATACTATTGTCTCAACACAGAAGTGGGATATGTATTAGCTTAAGCAGACCTGTGTGCTTACAGCACATTTATACTAGCCTAGCATGGCCATACAACTTTTTGATCTCCACATTTACATCTGCATGATACCACTGAGACAAACCTGTTCTACTGACAGTAGCTGAATATGTTAACAAGGCATTGCACTGTTCCACACAGGCATGCTGTAAATGCCCATACTCCAGTTCTTTATGCATTGATAATTTGTAGAGAATTCCAAAGCCTTGAAACAACAGTTTGTCTTCACTGAACTTTGATTAGATACAAACACAGTTGATTCAGGTTTACTTAATGGTAGCAGTAGCCTTAACCTCAAATAATTCAACTGTTAAAATAGTTTTCTTTTTATCCTTGCATTATATCTGCATTTTGTACTATGAGTTATAATGCAGCCGTGATGTTTTACTCATTATCTGAGGAAGTACTTGGACCATTTAATGCAATTTTGTGTTTTATGTTCATTTGAAATGTTACAAACTGCTAAAAGCTGAAGAAACTGTCTTATTATAGCATAAAATGATGGCATGGTCTAACATTTACAGGAAAGCACTTTTGTTAACAGACTTTTTCCAACATTACGTACAAACAGTGACAAATAGCACTTATTAATACTTCACTAGTAATCCATCATCTTTAACTAAGTCTCAGATGACCTAAAACTCTCAAGCCAGCACCCTGACTTGGCTTGTATGCTTCAACAATTTTATTATGTTAGCTTTCTTTCTACATACATCATGCACAGATAAAGTGACCCACTTGGGAGCCGCCTTGTCTTCAATATTCAGTAGATTAAATGAAGTCCCAGTCTGAGTAAAATGAAAGAAACAATGGTAAACACATACGCAACATGAAGAAAATAGTATTGTACATCACAAGGGAGAATCAAATGCAGTTTCAGTATTTGCTAATTCCCTCAAAGTTAAATTACATCTAAGAACCATATATATAAAAGGCAGATCTTTTTACCAATATGAAAGTAAACTAACTTTACTTCCTAAGCAAATTGCTGCAGGGAGAAAAGAGGACAGGCAAGTCATATTTTAGTAATCCAACTTAAAGTCAATGTCATCAAGTGAACAGAAGTGAACAGTATTCACTGTATAGTAAGAAATCTCATCTCAGATCTCACCATGTGTGACTGATCAACAAATCCCTGCTACAGAAGACTCCAAAGAGATGAGCACAGGCAATGTGCTCATGAAACTCAGGAGTGAATATAAGGAGTAACCACAACTGTTATAAAGAAAGCTAAACTTAGTTTGACAAAAAGGAACCATGGGGTGACTTTTATGTTATATAAGGGACTATACCGTGGCTGGGGTCATTGCCAGGGCAACCGTGGGAGATTTAAGTGGGGTGAAACTGGGAACAACACTCAGTCCATGAAGAATGAAGCAGTGGCCATCTCTCATCAGTGAAGTCAACAGGGTGTGTGGCAATGCACACTTGTGAGCTCTGCATCCCGCTTGTAGCTCCACAGCAGTGCAGGGAAGTGTGGCAGTGATCTGCAAAAATGGTAGGTACTTACCTGAGAACCAAGACCAGTGTTGTCATGGAGATAGCACCAGTGAAGTTTGATGTGTCCATTCAGATGGACACAACCAAGAAGGTCATTGCCAGAAAGAATATGGTGACCCAGATGGAGCTCCCACAAAAACATGCAGCTGTCCAGGTCTCTGGCTGCAGAGAGTAGCTGAGCCTGTCACTCATACCAGAGGGCAGCAGAGACAGCCCCTGTGTGTGAAGTGACTAGGGGAATGATCTGCTCAACCTGGTGCCAGAGCTGAAAAAGGAATTGGAAAGCTTAATAAGTATTAGGAGTGTGAGATGGAGATAGACTGGTAGAGCCATAGCCTGAGGCAAAGGCAGCAGATGGAGGCTCCACCAGAAGCACAGCATGCCCTCCTTTCTTGACACCAGACAGAAGGGGAACTAAGAGACTGGGGGGAATGGAAACAGATCCCTGCATGGTGAGGTAGGTGAATCTCCTCCTGGCCTCCCTCACCTTCCCAGTTGCCCATGCACAACAGGTATGGGGTTCTGGAACTTGAAGGCCAGGCAAATGAAGATGTAGATGAAGGTCCATCTGGGGGACTGCCTGGGGTGAGTCGTCCAGCTTCATGCATTAGGACTGCTTGTGTTAAGAAAAGAAGGAGGGTCATTGTTGTAGGTGATTCCCTTCTGAGGGGAACAGAAGACCCATATGCCGACCTGATTTATCCCTGAGGCCTGGATTAGGGACATCACCTGGTACCTCCCTGGTCTAGTACGACTCTCTGATTACTACCCGCTACTGGTTATGCGGGTTGGCAGTGATGAGGTTGTGAATAGAAGTCCAAAAGTTCTCCTCAATCCCTTCAATGGCAGGGAAGAATACTGAAAGGAACACGAGAACACACCTGATTAACACATGGCTCAGAGGCTGGTGCTGCTGGTGGAATTTTTTTTTTCATGGGGAGATTTACAGGGCACCAGGGTTTTTGGCAAGAGATGGAGTTTATCTGTCTCAAAGAAGGAAAAGTATTCTTGCTTATGAGGAGGCAGGGCTTACTGAGAGGGCTTTAAAATAGGTTTGAAAGGGGAAGGGGATGAAACCAGGCTCATTAGAGATGAATTTAAAGGAAGCATGACAATGTCAGGGGTTGAAATGACAGCCCAGCTCAAGTGCATGTACACCAATGCATGCAGCATGGGCAACAAACAGGGGGAACTGGAAGCCACTGTGCAGCAGGACAGCTATGACATAGTCACCATTACAGAAATGTGGTGTGATGACTCTCATGACTGGATTGCTGCAGTGAATGGCTATAAGCTCTTCCAAAGGGATATGTAGGGAAGGAGACCCAGTGGGGTGGTTCTATATGTTAGGAGTTTTTTGATTTTATAGAGCTCAACCACTGTAATGGCAAGAAAAAAAAGAAAAAAGAAAACGAAACGAGGAGAGGAGAGGAGAGGAGAGGAGAGGAGAGGAGAGGAGAGGAGAGGAGAGGAAAGGAAAGGAAAGGAAAGGAAA